>JAVTVY010009682.1:0-47947 GCA_036873755.1 Hanleya hanleyi
CCTGCCCATCTGTGACAATTAATATGTTAGAGATTTAATTACAAGGATGTTCCCTCAGCTGGCCTTGTGTTTTAATCGTACTATAAGCTTACTCCTGTATTACACCCCCCTCCCACTCAAGGGAACTAGTACTCCTATATTTCCTACATTTTCCTATATTTTTGACAACCATCTATATTTCTTAAAAACTCGTATTATTTTTTGGGTAAATGGTTTGATTTCATCACGAAAACATCTGATTTTTTTTCAAAAGAAATTCAGAGGAATATCCCCATTTGCCACCTCTCATGTTTCTATTTTGTCTTGATAGGCTCTCCATTTCTTCCTATAATTCAAGAAAAGTATTACTATATTTTTCCTATATTTTCATGAAAAACCTTCCATATTTATTTCCATATTTTGCTGTGGGATTGTCACTATGATATACATGTACCTGTAACACTTCAGTCTGTTGAAGGTCTAATTCATGCAAATGTGTGGATCGACTCTCGATCCGCTAAGTACCGAGACATTACTCGGGGGATGCTCCAGGACTTCCTACTCAATGACTAGCACACAATGTACCGGTACTTCAAACATTAATATGACAATGGAAGTTACAACAACATTTGTCTGGAATCCGACTTCTGAATGAGACGTTACTCTAGAACTGAGCCGTCAATTGGGTGTGAGAATTACGCCCTGGGGTAAGAGCTCGGAGTTACAGCTTTTTTGATTAAGATCACTATGGAATTTTAGTTCTTAGAGACCCCACAATTGTCTGGCATGTCTGTAGAGAACAGGTAGTCTCAAGGCTGGCCATTTGTCAATTTGGCATGTTTGCGAGGCGCTATAATACCTCTAATTCATTCGTACACTGTGAGAGGTGAACGTCTCTGGATATGTTGGGATTTTTTACCTGTACAGGAGAGGTTTCAGGTAAAATCTGATTATTACTAATTTGACTACATGTACAGCAAGGTACGTGTTCGATAGGTATTTTGATACGTTAACAAAGAGAGACTAATTGACAGCTATTTCGAGGCGGATATGAATATATTGGCAAAGAAAAAAAAATATGCAGGTATGTACCATGTTAAAGGTATGATTGTACATACCTCAGTTAGCCTTATTGCAGTATATCATGTCAGCTGTCCTTAGCAAACTTAGTTAATAATATTTTTCTCAGCTCAGGTGTCAATAAGTCAGTTCCTAAAGAGGTTGATCAGCCATGGAATATACTAGAAAAACGGGATCAGGTTTTAATCCAGGTAGGATATGTCATTCATGATCTTTAATAAGCTTTTCATTCTTGTTAAAACACTGTATAAACAATTCAGGCATTCTGGTGGGATTATCCCTATGGGTTCAGTGCATTTCAAGGCATAAATTGGGCCCCTTGTGAAGATTCTGTTTGATCGCGTTCTGATGCTTTTGACCGAGGATTTAAGCCTCGGTAAATAGGATTATTTATAACACTATGTTTTATTAACAGTTCTTGAATTGTGTCCGAATTTTCTCAGAGAGATTTTGCCAACAGGGGCTACAGTATTCCGGTCATAGTTGAACTTCAGTACGATCTAGTGGCATTATGACGTAACAACAACTACAACACTTGATAACGGAAATACATGCGGGCACACTTTTTTACTTCGCCGAAATTCGCTTACTGTCGTTCACAAAATATCTACGAATGCTTTCAACAGTCTTGAAGCTTATCGAAGGGACTGGCAGTTCTCTTGCGGCTGAAAGTAAGTGAATTCTTGAGTGTTGTCAATGATTCATTTATTTGTTGTATTTGTAGCCAGCAAGACCCATTGATCAGCGCCAAGGATCTGTTCTCAATTACAATTCACGAACTTCCGTTAGTGATTGAATTTCAGGATTTTTTTGAGTTCTCACATCAGGATTTGACCTGATGTTTTGAAACTGGCATACTCTTGTAAATTTTATACATGGTGATGATTAGTGATTTTATACATGTAAAAGAACTTACTCAAACGTTATATCACAGAAAGTTGAGTCAGTTCAGGATAGACAAAAATTTGAATCCCCAAATCCCCTTCATATTGTTTTCCAATGTCCAGTTGTTAAAAATTTCCTGAAAAATTCATGTACTTTCTCATGATGTTTACGCATTGTAGAAATGTACCTGAGAGGAGGTGTACTTGTACATTTATATGTCGAATCATCACACCTTGTTTTAACTTAGGTGAATTGCGTAGTTGTAGCTCAACATCACCAGCCAGGCTTACAATTTCTTCACAATGGTGACACAGCTTTTCTTGGAGCCGGACATATTATGACACAAAGACTACATGTAAAGTCACGACACAGGTTTTCTTCTCTCAATATTTCCGCTTTTAGCAAACCTGTTAGAATTTTAAAAAATTGACATGAAATCTGCAATAATTTGACAGAAAAGCTGAAAAATGACCAAGTTGACACATTCAGATAACACCCATAAAACCTTAACTATGCGCATTAGCAGCTGTCAGTCTCGCAGAAATATGTTGTACAGGATTTGCTGGAGTATGCTTTAAGTTAAGGTAATAATATTGCATCCATTTTACTGTCTTTTTTCTGATGATGTAATGGATTATTTTCAGTAGGGGTGAAAGATTTGCTGAGAAAAATAATACATTTAGTGTCTGTATGTTCATGTTTGTATTTGTTTTACTGGGTTAAGTTGACGCCTTGACAACTGTGGGATTTAAACATTTTACTTACATGTACTCCTTGTATGATTTTCACTTATTCCAACATGTACGTTGTATATATTGCACAAGAGAGTGTTCTGATAATTCAATTGTGAGGAAATGCATTTGGGGTGATACACTTTATTACAATGGAACATTGATGTAATGAATCACCAGACTATACCTGTATGTATCTATGTAGTTTCTCCTACATTCACCATGCAGTAATTGAATGGTCATTGCTATTGCTGTAATACCGCTAGTTTTCACAGCCAGTGATTCCATGCAACAACCCTTCTAACCTATGCTTGATATATTGGGGGAAAACTTTTGAACTGACAGATCTACATATATATTCAAAGAGTGGGGCCTAATTGGTTAAAAAAAGGAGATACTGTTGTTTTATGACTGTATAATATAAATTTGGGGTGATACACTTTATTACAATGGAACATTGATGTAATGAATCACCGGACTATACATGTATGTATCTATGTAGTTTCTCCTACATTGTACATTCATCAGTAATTGAATGGTCATTGCTATTGCTGTAATACCGCTAGTTTTCACAGCCAGTGATTCTATGCAACAACGCTTCTAACCTATGCTTGATATATTGGGGAAAACTTTTGAACTCACAGATCTATATTCAAAGATTGGGGCCTAATTGGTTAAAAAAAGGAGATACTGTTGTTTTATGACTGTATAATATAAATTAATTAGTTTATGTCAATCAGGGCCTGATCCAGGCCGTTTTTGAGTCCATTATAACGGGTTTGGGTGTCATTAGTTTGGGCGCCATGAGTTTGGGCACTATGAGTTTAGAAAATTTCCTTGCTTAATGCTGAAACCAATGGTAACACAAGTAATGTTGCTAGATATCAAGTCATCAGGCTTTAGACCATTTGATACTCCCAGAGCTACATATACCATGAACTTCGACTGTCCCACATCACAGTCTACACCACTATAATTTCCCCACCCTCTGCCGTTTGCCCAACTTTAAAGTCTAGATCAGGCCCTGTCAATATAAGTCCAAATATGGCATACCGCTTCTCTCCCCCCGGGCCCCACAAAGTCCAGGACATAATATAGTTAAGTACATGTGCACGCCTATACTTCTCTGGCCATTTAAAGTATCTTACATGTATTTCATGCATGATCAATTAACAGACCACTACATATACCTTGCGATATTGCATGCTTCATTGAGCACATGTACATGTATAGTGATTGTTATCAATGTAGTTCATTAGCGATACATGAACATACATCAAATAATTATGGTCAGGATGAACAACTTTTATATTCTATAATCTGACTTGGTGGTCTGTCCAGTTTAACTTTGATATCAAGGTCACTCAGCATGAGTGTATATTTCGTGTTCAAGTATGATAAGGTTAGGCCAGTCTAGGTTTATTTGTTGGTTTATGGAAATTGTCATGATGAAATGTTGGACTGCCTACCAGGTGTTAATAAAAATATCATTGTCAGTGAAGTGACAGTGATGCCATACTCTAGCTCCCTGATAGATGCTGTCACATCAGGGCTGCATCTAGGAATTTTTTGCGGGTTGCAATCCCAAACTCCCAGTTCCCATTCGTAATTATGCCCCCCCCCCCCTCTAACTAGAGGGGGGGCATATAGCGATCGCTTTGTCCGTCTGTCCGTCCGAATTTCTTGTCCGGGCAATATCTCGGTTAATATTTGATGGACAGGATCGAAACTTGCATGGAATGTGGCCAGTGGCTCGTAGTCGTGCAGCGTGGAGTTTTTTCTGAGTTCCGGTATAATTTTCAAGAGTTATGGCCCTTTTTCTGAAATCTCTGTGAATGGGACTTGTCCGGGCGGGATCTTGGTTAATATTGTATGGACAAGTATGAAATTTGCATGATATGTGGTCAATGACCCACAGTTGTGCAGCGTAAAGTTTCTCCACGTTTCGCTTGTATTTTCAAGAGTTATGGCCCTTTGTTCCTGAATTCTCCGTGAATTGGGACTTGTCCGGGCTGGATCTCGGTTAATATTTGATGGACAGGATTGAAACTTGCATGGAATGTGGCCAGTGGCTCGTAGTTGTGCAGCGTAGAGTTTTTTCCGAGTTCCGGTATCATTTTCAAGAGTTATGGCCCTTTTTCTGAAATCTCTGTGAATGGGACTTGTCCGGGCTGGATCTTGGTTAATATTATATGGACAAGTATGAAATTTGCATGATATGTGGTCAATGACCCACAGTTGTGCAGCGTAAAGTTTCTCCACGTTTCGCTTATATTTTCAAGAGTTATGGCCCTTCGTTCCTGAATTCTCCGTGAATTGAGACTTGTCCGGGCTGGATCTCGGTTAATATTGTATGGACAATTATGAAATTTGCAGGATGTGTGGTCAGTGCCCTGTATTTGTGCAGCGTGAATTTTCTCCGCGTTTCGCGTATATTTTCAAGAGTTATGGCCCTTTTTTCTTCAAATCTTTGTGAATTGGAACTTGTCCGGGCTGGATCTCGGTGAATATTGTATGAACAATTATGAAATTTGCAGGATATGTGATCAGTGCCCTGTAGTTGTGCAGCGTGAAGTTTCTCCACATTTCGCCTATATTTTCAAGAGTTATGGCCCTTTTTTCTTCAAATCTTTGTGAATTGGGATTTGTAGGGCTGGATCTCGGTTAATATTGTATGAACAAGTATGAAATACGCATGATATGTGGTCAGTGACCCATACATGTAGGTGTGTAGCGTGAAGTTTCTCTGTTTTCGGTTATATTTTCAAGAGTTATGGCCCTTTGTTTAAACCTAAGTGAATGGGATATATTTATTTGTCCAAGCTGGATCTCAGTCCATAACTGATTTGAACCAGGAAAATGGCTATATTATATGTTATTCTACATTCCAAAGCAGACAACATAGGTCCTGAAGTATGAAATTGCCCCAAAAACAGTGAATTGGGTACAAAATTCACTGATCGCTTCATAATTTCACCACAATATACTCCCAAGGAATGTAGGTCTCATAACCAGGTCACATTTTCGGATTTGGCGAAAGCCCTGGCGACCATCTTGCATCGAAGCATCGTATTATCACTTGTTGCTTGATATTTGGAATATGTATTATGTGAGACATGGCAAAAAAGTGACTGAAACAGAATTTTTATAATTATCCAAATTAGGCCTCCATCAACCAATAAAGAACAGAACAATGGCGGGGCAGTGTCGGATTAAAGTGGAAGGGGGGGCATACAATTGAACAATCTCTGATTGCTTCCTTCCTGTGTTCATTATTGAGGGTTCAATTTTGTTAGTGAATTATAGTGCAAATAGCCTCTGATCAGTCAAAGATATTTTGGACACCAATATATTTTCCTGCTCTAAATTGGCTCTAGATGCAGCCCTGCACATAAAAGGAACACCACTCACCAGACAGATATTGGACACAGCCTTGCACAAAAAAGTAACACCAGACAGATATTGATGGTTGTGTCCAATCAAAGTTGCTGTGTGTGGCACATGACTAAATTTTCAATTCTTTATTTGGACACAAATATGAACACTCTCTGCATGCCTGCACGATATTCCATAATTGCGTCATAAGTTGAGGCAGGAGTAAAATAATGGTCTTTGCAGAGACTTATCCAGGCATTTTTTGGGGACACCGACTGACTACCGTGAAACCGGAAATCCGCAAAACCTGGAAGTAAGCATTCTGCGCAAAACCAATGTGCAGCGGGCTTAAAACGCAGTGGGCTAAAATGTCAGCCCGTATGGATTTATTCAAGAAGCACGATGCGAGTTGGAAAATTTAGTCTTTCCACCTGCTGTACACAGGAAATAATTACATGTATTTTGTCGATAAATAATAAAAATAAGTCTATTCGAGTGATTTTCAGTAGTTTTAGTTTAGATTTTAGCTGTCATTCAAATTGGTTTGATAGTATTTGCGTGCGTGAGTTTGGGTGTCGATACCGATATCAAAACCAGTCTGGATTACTCCCTTCTTTGATCAATTGTATCAATAGGTCACTTATAGAGATTTGAGATGTGTGATGTATACTTCTGAATAATGTGCGAAATACACACATCTGTGTGATACTCTAGTATAAGAATGCCTCTGGAGGAGCAAGAACGAAAAATATAAGTACAATGTATCATCCGTAGCCATGGTTCGTCTGGCAAAGCTGTAGACAATCTCAGTAAACGCGGAACCGGAGGGGCCGGGGGGGGGGCTACAGCCCCCCCCCCCCACTTTTCGAGACTACAATGTTATAAGTCCTATCTTAGATAGCACCAGTCCAGCATTTTACATGGCCGATATAGAGTTCAGCCCTCCCCCCCCACTTTCAAATGTGCTCCGAGGCCCCTGCCCTATATAAATCCCATGCGAATTTGAAACTACTAATATTATTAGTCAATCAGATGGAAACTATTTCAAAACCACGCCCACAGTAATTAGCTCGTGGTCTAATATTTTAACGTTATCCTGAAACAGTTTCCAAATATGGCATCATTTTCAGAGTTTACTCCCACCGAAAAGTCTGGCTTTGTTAGGGGTAGAAAATATCAAAAGATTGTGCTGTGCGAAGATGTTAATCTCCTTGAAGTAAACGTCAATCATTGTCGGAGAGAAAAGGTTGAAATGGTCGTGATTGGTTTATTATGGGATCTCGTAGAATATCGGCGAACATTTCGCCCGAAGTTTTCATAGCATTACGTCTAGATGGTATTCCCCTGATTTACATGTACCATCTTGAGCTGTAGATAGCGGTTAGGTCTGCCATACCAAAGACCACCTCTCTTTTTAGGAGTTCCGAATTAAGATCGTGACCTCACGACCTTTGAATATGCCCATATATGAGTGAATTGAAAGTCATGCAATGTGTAGTATATTTTATCCCTCGTGGAATCGTATCTTTGTATCCATGTTTGTTTTGACTTAAGATACGCCTCAATGTCGTTCCATTCCGGACATCCAGTTCCCTAGGATATTCTCAGTTTGTCTCAGCATAAGGCAAACCAGTCTCGCACGTCATCTGTTCATTGGCTGTTACTTTGAACAGACCATTCAAACAACAATTGCACAAAGCATGATTTTTTGCAGGAGAGGTGGGGGAGGGGGTGGGGGTGGGGGCGTGGTGGTGGGGTAGAGTATAGAGACCTGCATATTTGGAGGACGATTACTGATTAACACTATACATGTTGTATCTCGATCAAGCACACCAGAATTCAAAGGATTTTGAATTTTTTGTTTCAGTTTCTGAAAAAAAAATTTGTTTCAGCAGATGAGAGAAAAATAAGAATTGATCAGGATAACCATCCATTTAAATTCTCCATTTTCTAATTCTTTAGGGTTACTGAGAAATTCTGTAAAACAAGAAGAAATAAAACAAACTGGCCTAAATGGATATAAAAGTTTGTCTCTGGTGAACAGATAATGGAGCCAGAAATCAGGCATGATGACCCGCACAGACCTTGTATATGAATAAGTGGTATATTGTGTGTGTACAGCTAGGATATAGGCCCCCAGTGTGCATTTATGGTTGATGGATCGATCAATTAATTGATTAGATTTTGATTGATTTGAACTAGATACATAGTTGATCAGTACAGGTGGGACCTTTGTATTCTGGTATGTTACAATGACATATGCAGGGGCATTGGAAGGTCCTTGAGAATGAGGGGGCTCAACTAACCCAGCACTTTAGGTGAGGGACCCTGTTGAAGTTCCGGGATCCTAGATGGTCTGAGACATCATGTACATGTATTATATTCGATTTCCAGATAAATTACGCAAATAAAACTACAAATCAACACTGAATTATGGGAATCTGTTAGATTCCCATCATTGTTTTTCAGGAGTGCAGACAGGAATCAGATTTCTGTGGAAAAGTGAGAGAATTGTGGCGAAGGTTCTTCAGACCCTACCATATCCCCCACTTCTCCGAGTATCGCTACATGTATATAGCTGAATGCGACATTAAACCTTAATTAATTCTGAGCTCATCGCCACCACTTTTATCTGATATTATCTGTATAAATTTGTAAAGGTGTGTATTATCCCAGATTCTATAACACTTGCGTCGATAACATCGAGCTAACGTTTATTACACGTTTTAGCACAGTTATCTGAAATCAACACCCATCAAGTGCAGGTATCATTGGGATATTCCATTCCATATTACAAGATGCAATTTCGTTATCAAGTTTAACTGTTCTTTCCATCTTGAAATTGATTAACAAAGCGACACAAATGGATATATATACATGTAATTTCCACACAGCTGATGCAGCTGACAGTATCACTCCCCATTTGAGAGACCACATAAACTCGTCCACTGAAACTGGCACGATGCCTACCGAGACGGAAGCATCTACATGTATTGAGTCGACGAGAGTTTTCTAGAAAGGGGAGAAAGGTTGTCAAAGTTCAAAATATGTTTTCAACTTTTCATTGTAATCTTTGTTGATAATCAATTTGGGTAGTGCAATAGAACAGAAATAATGTTTTCATGGGTGTGCTCAATGGTTATTTTACGCACGGTTAGTGTGGGAAAGTTTATAAATTTTAAGGGCGCTGGCTTCGCCCTTGCTCTAAAATATAAACTTTCTCACACTAACCATGCGTAAAATAACCATTGAGCACGCCTATGAAAACATTATTTCTTGACTTAATATCAACCCTCCTTTACCTGAGCTCACGGTCTGGTCAGGTACATGTTAGCTATGACGAGGTTGTTGACAGCTATGAATACACTTTCTCTGAAGAATATAGCAAAGCCTGTTACATCTGACAGATGAACCTATTAGTATACACCCATCTGAATCATGCATCATCTTTGACAAGTGTGCTTATGTTTCTTAGAGACAAGTGATGTATTTTTAATTTACTGAGAAATCGCCCATTAGAAAACAGTCATTACTCATGTCTAGAACAATAAAGTTCTTCTTTCAGAATTTTTGGCGGGTTCATATATGTATATATCAGTGAGCTAATGTGCATCCGAAGAGATCTGTGTGACTTTGGAGCCTGTTTTGGAACAGATACACTGCAGGGTGTTAACCAAGATTTGAAACATGTCTGTCCAAATATCACATTTTTCCAAATTTGGACAGTCTACATCCCTGCTTCTATCTCTCTCATGTTAAATTCTCAAATTTTTTCCTGTCCAAATTTGAAATTGCCTCTCCAATGGGCAGGTGAACGAGTCTCTGGCTAACACTTTGATACATTGTGAACATCATTAGAAGACCATTTGTTTTATCATAATCCTGTTTCAGTATTCAGTGACTTTTCCCAAACATTCACCCTGTGGTTGGACAGACTGTCAACGCAGTTTTCCATTTTCACCCGTAAGAGTCAAAATTCAATTTTTCTGCAACACATCATTTCTGCCACTTTTTCTTGGTCAACTCAGGTGGGGAAATAGAGAATGCAGTAATTGGGACTTGTTATTTTGAATTTTACCCACAATTATCTATTTACAGATGGTGGACTGGACACGACAATTCTCAAGGATGATGATAACCCTTTAGAAATGCAGGCCCAGAAACCCAAAGGACAATCAAGGTGAGGCTCAAGACTATAGCTCTATGCAGAAGGTGTGTTATCTGCCCCTGAAACACCACCGCTTTTTAAGATCAGAGGCATGAAATGTGCTTTTCGTAAGTAATGACCTCGGTTTCACTTTTGCCGAAGTCCCCTGCAGTTATTTCCAATTATATTATACTAAGAAACTATTCCAGGCTATTTGTTTACTGGAATATTTGTCTATAGTTTCTACATTTAATCGCTACTTCTTTTATACATTATAAATTTAATATTCTAGAATAGTTCATTATTTAACTATTTGTGATGGCCTTTCGTACTTACTGGAAATTCTCTGCACTACTGCGTCCCTAGTTGTACAAGGGAGATAAAACCTTTTATGAATAAGACTACATGTATATATCAATTATCAGTACCCATGTTTATTGTTCCTGTAATTTATACTCTGGTTGATTATCAACATAGAGGCATAAAAGCGTTCATTGTCCTATTATTATCGTTTATTTTAGCATTAATCAAAGCAAATGGAATGAAATCTTACAGGACAACCGAACAATAGTTTAACGAAATGATTTCCATAAATGAAATAACTGCTAGCAAAACAAAAATACAGGCACTGTTGAATGAAATTGATAAGCAAAACGATTTCTCTAACTGGAACATTAAATACTATTATGAAACAAATTTGTCTGATCAAACCCTGTACAAGGGCCAAAAGGTATCGGCGGCGGCGTCTGTCTGTCCGTCTGTCCATCTTTCTTGTGAACATGATATCTCAAGAAGGTTTAAAACCAGACATAAAAAATTTAAACCACATATATGCAGCTGGTGATCTGGTTTGCAAAAACTATTTTATTACTGGAATATCTGTGTATAGTTTCTACATTTAATCGCTACTTCGTACTTACCGGAAATTCTCTGCACTACTGCGTCCCTAGTTGTACAAGGGAGATAAAACCTTTTATGAATAAGACTACATGTATATCAATTATCAGTACCCATCAGTACATGACAACCGAACAATAGTTTAACGAAATGATTCCCATAAATGAAATAACTGCTAGCAAAACAAAAATACAGGCACTGTTGAATGAAATTGATAATCGAAACAATTTCTCTAAATGGAACATTAAATACTTTTATGAAACAAATTTGTCTGATCAAACCCTGTACAAGGGCCAAAAGGTATTGGCGGTGGTGTCTGTCTGTCCATCTTTCTTGTGAACATGATATGTCAAGAAGGTTTAAAACCAGACATAAAAAATTTATACCACATATGCAGCTGGTGATCATCCAAAAGTCTATTGAAAATAAATTAAATAGTTTTGCTAATGAAATGAAATTTTAATGCTAGTGAAATGTGGTTTAAATGAAACGATATAATAAAACTCTGAACAGTAAGCAGTTTTACCCCTGTAGTGTAATTAAGTAAATTTTTCCCAAGTCCCCCCCCCCCCCCCCCCACCAGTATGGGCAATACTATCTATTTCATTAAACCTCTGTGATATTTGCTTCCACTGTGTAGCCTACCTGAAATCTATAACAATCTCTCAAACCCCGGTTCTGCAAACGGCATGTGCAGTAACTTCCGTCACTGAAAAGAGTGACGTTTACATATATCAGCAGTAAATTTGGATTAAATTGTTTCGCAGTTTAGAAATGATAATACTTACAGAATTAGACCATATATATCTCTACAGACCTCACAATCTGAATAGTTTACCACTTATCCAATTGTGAGCCTACAGGAGAACTTGGAGGCTAAACATATTCATGCCATTCGATGTAAGATGGTTGCAAGAAATTGTACCGTCTCCTAGTTCTGTGTTGTTAAACATTAAATCACTTAGTATTATTTCCATTAATTAATAAGCCAACGTTATATCTTCTGAAAAAAATAAATCCAATTTGTGGTTTGAAATAACCGAGTTCAAATTCAAAACTAAAAGCTATCCTCTATTTTCCCAGTGCATTCAGTCAGGTTAGTCACATCAGGGGAGACAACTCTGCATACATATCACAGTAAAGGGGCGCAACTCTTGGCATGCTCTTCAATTCACATTTCTGGCTCTACAATTACAGGTGACTCATTTAAGACTTGTTTATCTTTCAGTAGTCCAATTAACATAATTATGATAAAAGTCTAAATGATGCGTTTGTGTGACATTTAACAAACCTTTCTTTGTGCTGATAAAAACTTTTTGAAAGTCTAATTTTCTATAAAAAAAACTGACCTGGTTTGAAGGTGAAGTTGAACCTCATGAATCATCTTACATTTTTTTTATAATTTTGTTTACTTTCATTGTAACTTTAAAATAAGGTCACTTTGACACAAGATGAATACATGTGCCTACCTACATCTGTAATTGTGGCATCTGTGTAGCTTTTTTCTTCAAGTTCTTAGGGCTTGTAATTCACCTGGGGGTCAAAATTGATGATACACATTTTACTGGCACATTTTATATTGGCACATTAATCTTGCGAGTTACCGGATATGCGGACATTAATGCTGGGAGACTCTGATAGCTGGAGTATCTATTGGCTCGCTTCATGTAGAGGTCTGAATGGAAGCTATGTATTCCCATTTTTTTTATTCGGTGACAAGTAATTATACATGAGCAGTGTGACTAACGTCACAGGACCTACGAAGTCAAGTAGGCATTAGGACTCGAACGCGAACTGAACTCTTGGAAATCCCCACCCCCAGTTGAAATCCTGCCTATATTAAGATGGGCATCGCCCAAGTCAGAATCGCCAGTGATTTTCATCCAAAATCACCAGAAATTTTCATCAAAAGTAGGTCAGCTCAGAACTTGTTGGTAACAGTCTCCTAATGCGCATTCATTCCAAAAATAAATAACGATCGCCGATTTAATTTTACAATTTTTTAATTAAAGGAAACAGATTGAATAATATAGGTTCAGTAGATTTCAAGCTTTACGTGTAAAAATACATTTACATCTCTTTAATGGTTTTCAGTGCCCTTGTCCAGGATCAAAACAACTTTTTGAATCACATTATTTTCCCAACAATACAGCAAATTTTTATATATAGTACTATAGTAGAAAGGTAGCATTTATGTAGTTTACGGTAATTCAACTCAAGACCAACACCTTCTCTGCACAAGATAATAATGATTCTATGTCATTCTCCTGAGCATAACCGGTACAAAGACGAATAAATAGCGTCTCTACATCACGTTGTTATCTAGATATATGAGACAACACATTTTGGGTATCGGCAATCTGATGAATGTACTATTCCGGTTTTCTTGTTTCACATTATATTCTATGGCGGTTGATCGGTGATTTTCTTCATTGATAAACCTTAAACCACCTCAGCTTCGTTGTGTGAATCGGAATTGCATTGCTGTGACACACCAACACACTCCGTGGCAGTGATTCTGTATCCCCTAATCAAGGAATCAAAATGGATCAAGATTTGAAATGACAAGAGAAATTTAGACATATTTTGTTTACACATGTAATTTTTTGTTCAAATTATATCCAAGTGTGATATATAGTCAATATTCAAGAGGTACAAAAAAAACCCAAAGTATGTCCTCATATTTTCACATCCATGCCAAGAAATACTGCATTGAAAAGGGTCCATTTAGCCTACCCTGTTTTATCGCTCTAATCAGCAAATGGCGGGGTCATATTTCTGCTGTCAAAATTGTATTTCCCTCCAAAGTCTTAACCCTTGAATCCAAGTCACACACTCTCTGATGCAAAGTAATGATTGTCCTAACTATCCGATTAGCACATTATGAACATGTCTTTGGTCATAGTGTACATATCATAACTCGCATCAATGTTTTCTGCTATATTATTTCAATGATATGGTTTAGCAATTTAAGTTATGCAAACAGCGCTGATTGTTTGAGGGTACAGGTGGCCTATGCTGTCCGGCAATTGTGGAATTGTCCCAGATGCACGTTAAGATTAACCTCAGTAATAGGGCCATGTGGCATACCGTGGAATGTGGATCAATGACAGGGTATTTTTAGCCGGACAGGGCTCGGTGGTGGTAACTGATACTCATGAAATGCGATAAAACGCTGGAGCAAAACGGACCACAGTTTTCTTGGCATGATGATCAAAGTTACTTTATCTACTTAAATTCTACCCAAAGAAAATAAATTAAGACCCTTTAAACAGCCGTCATGGCTTTGTTTCACCCTCAGTAAACTTTTATCATTGTTGCTCACACAGACTAATCTGAAGGATGATATCACATCTTTGTTTCTTCTGCTGGGTTATTGCACCAGGCTGACTTAATTGGTTGATGTAGGATATTTCATCATCAGTGGGTAATTTGACCTGAATTTGAAGCCTGATGTGGTCAATGATGAAATGTTTGGATGTGAAATAGGATACACGTTAAAGGCTACAGTTTACATATCTATAACAATGTACTGAAGTGTTAATTATAAATCTAATTGTAATCAGAATTATTTTAGATCAGAACTTGCTGGTAACAATGCCCTAATGCACGTTCATGCCAAAAATCAAGGTTCTAATGTCAACGGTTCTCCTTATTTTGCCGACAAAAGGATTCGGATGGACTGACTCACTGACTCATTACCGGACAATTTGCGATCTGTAGCCTACTTCGTAGGAAAATATTAGACATGGAAATACGAAAAAGATTCATTTTTTTCTAAACCAGGCCATTGTAGCTTGACACTTGCTTTTTATTAAGAATTTTACTTACTCAACAGGATAGTGTAAAAACTGCCTGGATTTGTCACAAAACGATTCAAGTAGCCTGAAATCACTGAAGTGAAGAAAACTTTAGTCATAATGTTTTTGTTTTTTTTGTCAGGAAATATTTCTACTAAGGCAGCTTAATGTAGACAAGGTATCAAAAACATATATATATATATATATATTACCTTCTGGTTGGTTGAGTCCATATACATGTACAGAGTTTTATTACTCTAAGTGGTCAAGTCCATTCTATTGTTTGGGGGGTTCTGGTGGTGAGGACATTGTATCTCAGGCAGACCTACATGTACATGTATATTGTATTATTACACAAACTTGTTTACAATGTTGTGGTTTACTCTCATGAACCTGTCAATCTTATGTCAACATCTCCATAACACGTGTATGTGCTCTTGAATAGGAACCATCCAGTTCTACGCCTTTCACTGCTCACTTTTTCCCACCCTACTTTCCGTTTTAAGTGCCCCCTTTCTCTTTTGTCCCCGACTGTAAACTGGTGTCATGATGCCTTAATATCAGTATCGTAACTCTTCTGTGCAGCTATTATGTTCTTTTCTCTCCTGTAAGAGGGGATTTACTGCTCGAGGGTGAATACAGGCTTTATTGTCATTGTATGAAATTACTATATTCAACTTAGTCTTCACAAATTTTCGGCGGAAAATACTATGGTACCAGGTTCACAAAAGCGTTGTACATACTTTAAAAAGATATTAATTTCCAATGGCTCGATATACCGTGCTCGAGCTCGGAACTCAAATGTGAAAGTGAATATACTATCTGAATACACAATACGTTCTTCAATTGAAGTGTAATTCTTTGGAATATACTACAGTTTGTTGGATAAAGGTATCAGAATTCAGTGGTTATCCTGTAAAAATCCTGAAATTTCAAAATACATTCAAGAAAGTTTTCAGAGAAATTAATGAATTTAAAAATATACATTTAACCTCAAATCATGTATTACATGTATTCCAAAGAGACATACATGTGCCTTGTAGTTTTCACAGTTGTGGAATGGATTCGTTTTTGACAGCAGTATTGTAGCCAGCTTTCCTAAATTTGCACCACACATGCATCCGATTATTCACAAGAACTGTATTGAACAAGAGTGGCATTGGTGTATTTCCTTCATTGAAATGTTGAAATGATTTTTTTTTATTGAAACCTAGGTTTGCATATTATCTTATTAAAACTTTAATTCCAATAATCAAATATAAATGAACATTGGAGGTCTGTCATCACCAGATGATCTATCCTGAATGTTTTTGTCAATATTTGAAGCCAATTTATCATAGTGATACAACATTGAAATTTCACACAGTATATGAACTCAATTATAGTAATATTTTGACATGACAGGTATTGGTGATTTTCACCATTCCCAACAGATTTTTGTGAAATATGGGAATAAACTTAATATTTTTTTGTTTATCTTCTGTTTGAAATTTCAACGTTGTATGTGGAAAACTGACTACGAAATATGGGTGAAAACGTCTCGAATAGATAGTCTAGTACAGATAATAGTCTAGCTGTACAAGCAGCGAATGATTTTTTGTGACTCCAGGAACACAAAACATGTACATGTACCGTGTCTGGGATAATTATTGTAAAGCAATCTTTCCAGATCCAGCAAGCCACCATCAATTTCATAAACTTTTGTTAAGTTCACTTAAACACCCTGCCTAACAGTTGTTCATATTTACCTAGCCTTGTCCACATTGCAGCCCTTTGTGGGGTAATTTACTTGTCCCTGATGCATACACAATCACCTTTTTCACACCTGATTCCACACACACTGTTGACATTTTTTATTTGTCTTTCTCCATTGTTGATTTTATCAGCAAATCAAGTGTGAC
The DNA here is from genome assembly GCA_036873755.1 of Hanleya hanleyi. Taxonomy (NCBI): domain Eukaryota; kingdom Metazoa; phylum Mollusca; class Polyplacophora; order Lepidopleurida; family Hanleyidae; genus Hanleya; species Hanleya hanleyi. The sequence goes on from JAVTVY010009682.1 coordinate 16,796, forward strand.
TAATTAGTGTAATTAGCTTTCTAGATGGGTCCTTATTCTAAGATTGTTTACCCTCGCAGTTCAACTTGAATCATCAAGGACATCTTTCTTATAGACAATATGTGCATGAATTCATGAAAGCCAAAACATTGCAGGAAAGAAAACAGCCATACTCAAGAATGAGACCTCAGACTTGTCTCGCTTACTCCTGGTTGACTATTTGACAGTCGTTCAACGTTAAAGTGCAAAGGGAAAGTCAGATATATACGACTGCCTTTTCACACTGATAATTCCACTTTGATAAAATCAATCAAATGTTTCTATCTCCAATGTCACGATCTGCTTTTCATTATAGATGTATATTTTTGAGAATTAAATGTGATAGGAAATGTCTTCAAAATTCATTTCAAAATTTGCCATACATGTACAATGTATGTCCTCCCAATCCCCTTGGTTAATACTGGAAATTTGCTGATCATTAATGGAGCTGATAAAAAAATATTGAAGTCCAGTAGGGAAGTATGTATTATGAATATTTATATGTCAGTAGAAAATTCCTTCAAAATTGGTTTGAAGTTTAGCAAAAGATGACCAAATGCCCTGTGTATACATGCGTAACTGTCTATAAGCCTACAGGCAAGCGATGCTGCACTGGACATCACTCGACCACAAGTCCAGGTTGAATATAACTGGGTTAGCTCCCCTTATTCTGACTGCCATTTCTAAACCTGATGAAGGCAGACTATATAATTGAACTAAAATTATCTTAGCATCTGTTTGGTGGTCTTGGTGGGGATGGGGGTGGGGGTTATTAATTAAAATCCTTTTTTATCATGAATGAACTGGTTTAAATGTTAATGGAGTTGACAACAAAATCTGCTCCCACATAATACCACAGACAAAGAAGTTATTTTGACAATGATTCAAACCCTAATTAACTGAAATATGTGAGACCATTGTGCAGGCAATTAGGAGAGAGAATTTGTCAGAGAACATATGAAAACAATCTAGTTACCTTGCCTAAGTAAGTGTTAATGGATTGTGAGAAATTAATGCAATATTATTATACAAATTCACTGACCAATCAAAAAGCCCAAAAGTGGAATGGAGAATATGTTTGGACCAATCACGAAACCTGTAGTGTAAATGTGGTAATGAGAATTGCATATCACCTTAAGGACAACATTCCATAGGGAGTAAACTGTTCTATTTGTAGTCACAAGTAAAACTGAGCAGTTAAAGTTAAAAAAGATTGATTAATTGCCTGTTGATATCAGTTACATGTATATATGAATGCAGTATACTGGATTTCTTGCTATGATTACCTGTCGGATTTTGAGGAACAAACGGAAGATTTGCATGTTTCAGGAAACAAAGGATATTTGACTTTTCCAAGAACTAAGGTGGAATCCAACCGATAATGTTTATATTTCTGTGAGCAAAATTTACTTTTCCAATCTATGTTGAAATCAGTTTGATTGATTACATTTGTTATGACTAATATCATACCTGTAGCTTAATTCTCATCATTTAAAATTCACTAGCTCTTTTCTGATCTAATCACGAATCTACAATCATGAGTTATCGTCAAAATCTTGTTGATCCGAAGATAACTATTTCTTCCAAGATCTTTTAACTTTCCATGAAATGTTCACTAAAGTTATAATAAAAAATATGTTTTTTAATTAAATTTACATAGAAAAGTCAGATAATCTTAGAATAATTACATACTTTCTGCCGATAAATATCTTCTACATGTATGTACAAATGTTTAATCGAATTTGTGTACGATTCACTGCTCCGAATGATTTTATCAGTTAATTTGCTCAAACTTCACACACTGTCCTCGTTGGATCAGATATTTATTCATTCCGCCCTCAAATTTCATGACAAAAACCATGTTTATTTACAACATTACAGGTGTGACTAATTAACCATGCACAGGTGAGATGCAAATCTTGCGGGCTCAAAAACAAGTTCATGCTTTCCAGGGTTGTGCCAAGTTTAAAAACTAATCTCCCTAGATTTATGGGAGGGGCAGCTTTAAACTTCTTTTTTAAATCACAGTTGGCTATTCATAAAAAATTGTTAAAGCTCTCAAATGTTGTTCGAGTCAGGGGGTCAGCGAGTTTCCGTCCACACTCGAGATGTTAGAATCAGTTTGACAATTTACACAGGATATCTGCTAAGGCAGACTCGATACTGTTAGTAAACTGTTTAGATGTTTATAGGCCTGACCGGCTCCCTCGTGTAAGTTTGACGGAATCATTGTGGCGGCATACTTGATATCCAGCGGATCGTCCTGTTTATAGTCAAGCCTCATTGATTATTATAGAGACCTATAGAGAGATGGACTCTGACAGCGGATAGAACCTTGGGTGAAGTCTGTGACTGATGATAGCTATACATGTATATAGACCTACAGTATAGATAGATCGCCAGTTTCGGATCGTCGCTGATTTTCACATGATTTTTCAAACCATTCTACAGAAGTGATCTGATGATCTGCTCGATAGATAGATAGATGCCATGGATGTAAACACTGGTGATTTGAGATGATTTATTGGATGACGATATCGACTTTAATATCTGTTCACTGTATGATGACTGAGAAACAAGTTGCTGAAAACTGGGAGATTTTAATGTGGATTTAGATCATTATCGACACCATTTTTTGTGATGTGATTTTATGGTTTGCTGCGTATAGTTAAATGTGGTCATATTGATTGATGGATGAAGTTCAACACATTCGACATTTCAACATCCTTGCTTGAAACTCAAAATGGAAAACTTTTTCAATAAACTGAATTTATGGCAGCTGAATATCTGCTAGTATATTGCTGACATCGTCTCAACTTTTGTTTTACAATACTGTGAATTGAGACACAAGGAAAATTAGCTGTGCATGGTCATTGACTGAATTGATTGGTTCCTGTTTCGCTGTTCAACGTTTACCCTATGAACTGTGGAATAATACTTCTGTTCTTTGTGCGCTTTTTTTCTAACCTGAACTTCCGAACGGAGTCATATCCATATGTGTTTGTAAACACGTTGTAGATATCAATCAATTCCAACAAGTCGACTGTGTCAACTTTTTATACGTTTTGTATAATTTACTCGTTTCGCTCGAATTATATGAATATGTGATTTCATGATAAAGCTGACCTGAGGGGAAATATATTTCGCTGATTTACAAGCATGATAATATTGACTCTGTGAAAAAAACAGAATATGTTATCATTCGTGATAGAACACGTTTCCTATTATCGGACGGCAAGAGTGCCTGAATGTTAGCTCCATATATTTGCTTTATTATGGTGTAGTCGGCCGAAGCTTGAGTGGATGGTTGAATTCAGTTAGTAAAACTGGATGTCACGATGTAGGAAATCGACCATTTTGGATTGGAAACGAAGGACTATTCAGAGAAAGTAATAGCCTTCTCGAGAAACAGTTTACTTTATGCTACAGGTCAAATGTGGTCAGACTGATTTCTAACGGGAAGAAATGGATATTGTATTACAGCAAATCTGGGATAATTAACTTCGGCTAAAGGAAGTGGTAAAAAAAACTTACAATATACATCTTGGAATTATGCCGTTATTCATCGGAATTTACTGCGAGACGGAGTTACTACAATAAACAACGCATATCAAAAGAGAAAAAAAAATCATGCAATATCCGAGTTATTGGATTTCATACACTGATAGCAAAGATCAATCAAGGCATGAACTATTTTCCCTCTCTCCGTTTCCTGGGCATCAAAAGATTGCGGAACATTTATAGTATTGTGGAGCCATGCTGTGAGACTGTTTGCCGAGGTGATTAATTCTAGGTGTGTAAACTCAGAAGACATTTGATACTTCAGCACCACAGCTCTGCCCCATTGCGATTACAACCAGAGACAAATAACATGTAATTTCTGCCAAGCATATGCCAACCTGTATATTTTTCTGCGCGGGATACCAGGATTTTTGTGTACATATGTACAGGCTTTGTAATCACCCATCATTTAGCTGGCATTATCCACACGTATTGGAGTCTCCTGGATACCGAGAATTTGGAGTTGTTACCCTGCTTCACAGACTTCCTGTATTGTTATAGAGCTAACATACATGTATTAGTACTGTCAGTTTTAGAAACAGGAAATTCTTATATTCCTGATCAAGTCTCATTAATCGCGAGTTTGGCATTTCGCCGCAGTAACTTGATCGGAGATCAGAGCTCTGGTGTTAGGCTATTAATCCAGCCCAGTTATCCTACTGTGCCCTGTGTTACAGGAATTTATATGAAACAGACTGACAACATTCACAAGCTATATACAGTGTGTTATTTCAGTTCTCAGTTGTTGATGGTGGCACCATTAAGTTTTGGATCAGCCCGAGAAAGGATTTTCCATTCGGAGTCATAAGTGATAATTTCTCAACAGACTGCTTCAGAAACTTCACTTGAAGCATTATGGGATAATTTCGATCTACGAGACGCTGATTGGTTGATCTGAATTTTTGAAAACATTTTGGCAAATGCAATTGGCTCACAGAGGAATTTGGGAGAACATCTATCCATTAACATCTGATCACTCATTACAGAGATCTGAAAGTGACTGTGAAGAAAAACTGTCTCGCTGGATTTTATTCACTGTTAATTTCTGTTTTCCTTCGTGAAGTTGTGATGGACAGGGAACAATACTCAACATCATACAATCAGTTCTCACGTCCGTTCCAAGGATACTATTGACACCGATCCTTTGATTTTTGTGGTACAGACACGCAACCAGTAATTAAAACTGTGTGACATTGAGGGTGAAGAATGTATTTCCTCCTTCAAAAACATCTGGTGATAGTTTCTTTTCAAGTGGAATAAATTTGAATTCATGTGTTGCTGTTTCCCTATCGCCAGAGGGCTGGAATGATTTCCGACGAAACACGACAAGGCTTTGTTCAATGATGTGAAGTGAAAAACATCCCAACTGAAACAATTTCTACTGTCATGTAAATCAATTATGTAGACTGTGTGTTCTGAATACGTGTGTCTACCCCAAAACTTGTGTATTCATCTCCGACTTACTTTGCCATAGGGTATTATTCTATCTTGGGAAAACCAGAGGGATTAAATATTGACGAAATGCCTGGATTAACGGATCCAGACTGTCCAGACGATAACGTTGTTACTTCATCACACGTAACTTATGGCGTCTTTTGTCTCATTGGCTGTAACAGGTTTGGAGTTCAGCCGCGCAACGGAGTCGTCGTCAAAGTTTACGATGGACGAGTGTGGCCTGTGGTAAGTGAATTTTCACATACATTCTTTTTAAATTTTGCCAAAAACTAATAATTTGATAGAGCTTCACAGTTTCTCATCAAACAATCTTGTCACATTTATTTGTCTTTCAATCAGATACCTGTTATCCATTCAAATGTTTGGCTCTCTTGTCTTAGCAGGCCAAACCAACCACTTGTATAGTGTGTGACTGACCCACTCATATTGGGTGACTGACCCACTCATATTGGGTGACACACACTCATATTGGGTGACTCACCCACTCATAACTGACCCACTCATATTGGGTGACTGACCCACTCATTGTGGGTTTCTGACCCACTCATATTGGGTGACTCACCCATTCATATTCGGTGACTGAATCATATTAAATGATCTGCTGATAATGGGTGACTGACCCACTTATATTGGCTGACTCACTCATATAAAGTGAACCATTCAATTAAGTGACCTGATCATTCTGGGTGACTCAATCATGTTGATTGGCTCAGTGATATTTAGTGACCCATTCATCATTGGTTGACCAATTCATTTGGTGGCACCCTATTTCATATTGAGTGATCCATTCATATTAGGTGACCTAATCATATGGAATAAATTGGAATAATATACCCGAATTACAAGACACTGGAATATTAATCACTGTCGCATGTAATTATATTGGTTTAAGCATTGCCATTCAATATATCTGGAATGTTCAATGATTAGCTTTCCGATGTCATGTTCATGCGGTAATTGATGGCCACTGTCAAGTCTTTGTAGGATTATTATAAATTTTGTTATGACTCAAATAAAATATGTAGTTACCAGGTATAGGTTATAGACATGTTGTAAATTTATCTTTTCACATATCGTGTCACCACATCAATGGTTGATTTACTCACAAAAACCATGACATTTGACACTTATAAGAATAAAGGAGTAAATTCTATCAGGATATCACTTTTTCTATACGAATGAAGGCCAATGACTCACCTGAGCCTATATGTCTTTACAAACCTATATGTAGGCTTGAATAATTATAACTTGGTATATCAACAGGTGATATTAAAGATTTTTTAATGTATCTAAACTTGTGCTTCATTTCATACATGTAGGCCAGCACATGTACATGTATTACTGACCTAACTGAATTTATGATATTAAAACTGTCTCCCACAAATTGTTTGTCATGACAAAATGGAGTGAAAAGAGAACAGGTGGTAATAAAATTACGGTGACTATGACTTCAACCCAGTTTAAATAATTTTCAACCAAATTTCTCAAATCAAACTGAATTTCCTTCACGTTTTTCTGTTCTGATACATGTACATGTAACATTGATAAGCCCATAATTGTCTCCAGCTACGTAAGTGGGAGGAGACTATTGGAATGCTGTTCGCCCATCCGTCCGTGTGTTTGTTCGTGTTTCAATAATTGAGAGGGATAGCTGATCCTTGAACTTTGGTACAATGCTGCCTTATTTTGACCAAAGTAACTCAGGACTGACCTTGATCTACTTTAAGAGGTCACAGAGGTAGAAATGTGAATACCAAGTATATTTTTTTTGACAACAATATCTAACGAGGGAATTATGCTGTAGCCTCGATGTCGATTGGCACAATGATATCTCATGAGTTCATTTCTGGATGAGGTTGACCTGTTGTTAAAAGTCACAGAGGTCACAATGTGAATAGCAGACCTAATTGCTTGTGAACACAATACATAAGTTCTCTTTTGATTGACCTTGACCTAGTTTCAAGGGTCACAGAGGTCAAATTGTGAAAAGCTTTGTGAACACAATATCTTTTACTTTGGACAGACTGTGACCTATTTGTACAGGTCACCGAGGTAAAAATTTGAATAGCAGTCCTATTTGCTTGTTAACACTAGTTAAGGGACAAATTGAACTGGAGTCGTGATCTCTTATGCAGATGAAAACTTTGAAAAAATGATGAAAATAATCACACAAGATTGTCAAATTATCACTACCTGGTTCGAAAACAATGAAATGAAAGCTATATGGAAAAATACCAGGCTCTGTCCATCGGACATAAAACGCGCAGCAAATGTCCTGCATTTCTTATAAATGGCGTAGAAATCAAATGTGAAGAAACTGTCAAATTGCTCGGTGTCAACATAGACAGTATGTTAAATTTTAGTGAGCACATTTCTGTTATATGCAGAAAAGCATCACAGCAGCTGAGCGCTCTCAAACGTATGAGCAGGTATTTAGATATTCAAACAAAACTTGCCATTTACCACTCCTTTATCATATCAAATTTTAATTTCTATCCACTTGTCTGGCACTTTTGCAATTTGAAGAGCTCTGAAAAAATGGAAAAAATCCAAGAGCGTGCTCTTCGTTTTGTATACACCGATTTTAATAGTGATTATGCTGTTTTACTTAGAAAGGCAAATCTCCCCAGTTTACATGTCCGAAGACAACGCCTTATGGCATCAGAGGTTTTTAAAAGCCTTCATAAACTAGGGCCCGGAATTTTATCTCAGATGTTTACTCTTATGCACCCAGCCTATAATTTTAGAAATGAAAACTGTTTCATTTTACCTAGAGTCAAGACAACTAGATACGGCTTGCGCTCTTTTACTTATGCTGCATCCAAACTTTGGAATGAACTCCCTAATGAATTTCGGATATGTGAAAATATAAAGATTTTTAAAAGAATGTTGTCTAAATGGAACGGCGCAAATTGCACCTGTTCCGTTTGTAGGTAATTTTTATCGCTTTGATGCATGTCTTCTATCCGATTTTCTTCTTTTTTACATATTGTATATTTCTATTACTCTTTTCTAGTCGATTTAAATAGCTCATCTGAGCTACAGTAGTGTTACAATGTTTACTATTGTATCGACTTAAAATAAAGTTTGTGTATGTCTATGTCTATCTTTGTCATGATGCTGGATCAAGTTTATGTTTACAGATGTTGACCTATTTCCAAAGGTCAAACTGTGAACATCACTTCTACTACATAATATTTGTACTAAAATTGTAACTACACTTTTGAGCTGTTACACAACGCTGCCTCATATCTTTTTGCCAACTTCATTAATGAGCTTTGTCAGGAAAATTCTACATGTGTAAGTGAAGGCAACATGCGCTTTCAGACAGGCTCCTCGGCCAAGGACCTAGTAGCTACTCAGCTGGCATTGGGAAACTGAATTTAACTTTATTTCTGAAATTGTTAAGGCATGTTAGAGCATGTATGGGACTTGATATTTTAAAAGTATTGTCTGAACCTCAATATTGTAAGTGAAATGGGGTGTACGAGTGATACTTAGTCCCTCTCATTGATGCCATTGGAGACCTTGGTGTGGACCAAAGTCCCGAGGTGGACCCTGAGGAGAGTGCCTAGGTGAATGTTGCAGTTGTTTAGAGTCTCTTGCCAGATTTTCATGAAGGCTTCGCTTTGCCTTCCGATTCCTCACTCCCCAGTCTCTTTTGGATCACTGCCCTGCACCCGGATCTTAGTCCCGGATGAGCTTTCACGTTGTAAACTGCCCTCTCTGAGTGTATATCACCCGGATCAACCACTTTCTTCTGGATTCTGATCCGGCTCTTACAGGCACCCCCTATACACCCGGATCAACTTCCCGGATGGGCATTCACTATCCGGGGGTCCAATCCGGCAACACTATCCTTGCTTCCCGGAGATCCCCCAGCTATCCAATCAAATGGTGCTATTCATTACCAGCCGGATCGGCCCGGATCACTTCCTATAAATAGCGGAAACATTTTTCATTCAGATCAATCACTGCCTCTGATGAAGGAATAATAGTTCCGAACCGGTCAGGCTGTTAAGTGGTTACTCCGTTAGAAGTCCCAATCTGAGACATCTTCACATATTTTATTGTTTGAACCTCGGCTGATAATAGCACCTCAGCTCAGCCAATTCACAGAAAAGAGAGATGAGAGCATTGATTGTCATTTACTGAATTCACCATCTTAATTTCATTTATGATGGATACACATGTGACCAGGGATCACTTTCCTGGCCACCAGAACATGTGATGATGGCGACTCTGTAGTGTGGGGGAGAGGGATTAACACAGGCTCAATATCAGAATCTCGGTGTTTCTCAGGCACACAAGCGGGAGTTATTTTCCAAAGTGAACATTTCTCAGACCTTGAAATTCCACCAGGTTTTGATTGCAGTGTACTTGGAGCCCTGTGCAAGTTCTAAATATTTGCCCAATTGATCCATGTGTCTTTGGCGCTATGCCTGTACATGTGTAAGCGCTGTTGTGGAATAAAGAGCTTGTACCAAAGGGAGACAACTACACTGAATTGTGCCCCCACTGCTTTGCACTCTTGCATAACGTACCTCCATCCTTCTATTTTCATGTACTGACATACATTATGTGCAAGGTTTGATGATACTTGTAGCTGAAATTCACAAATTGGACCAATCAAATTAACTGTACCTATTTTTGAAAGATTCTTCCCATGATGCATTGCATTTTAGAAAGAGTTTTCTTGAAGCAAGTTTTGTCAGAGAAAAAAAGACAAATCTAAGAGCTCTAACATTGGGGAATTCACTGCTAGTTTGATTCCTTGTGTTCAGATTAGGATGCTATGTTACCATGGCAACACGTATAATGTCACCACCTGACCTGAACCTGTAATTTGGAATGTCAACTCTAAATAATCTCTGCTGCACCTTAGATTCCTTCCCTTGAATCCACTGTCAAGGCGACCATTTATTGTTCATGTAAGTCTCAGTGGTGTGCCAAGTTCACAATACATGTCCATGTGTATCGCTGTCCCCTGAAAGTTTGCGGACTTCGCGAGATAATGCCCAGGTCGTGAGCCAAGTCAATGTAACAAATACCGGAGTAAGGGCAAAGAGCTTGCCCGACAATGAGCGCAAACAATGGCAGATTTGCTAAGTTGACCTTCTCTAAGTCAGGGGACATCTCCTCAACTACATTGTAAATTAATGACATACAGTCTTCTGCGTGTATTCAGGGCTGGAGGCATATTCATGTGTAATGTGTAGCGCTAAGATACGCTGAAGTTGATGAGCCCAATATCCTGGCTACATGCAACATGTCCTTAGTATTCTCTCATTTCTATTGCGTTATGAAGACTGAATTAAAATGATTTTGATTGGCTTTAATATCAATAGTCTGTCCCCATTGTTAAAAACAACGTTGAATCCCATTCACTCACCCTGGTTCATATCGAATATCCTTGCATACATGTACTTTGCATAAAGATTTGCAGAGAAACTGTGAACAAGAAGTTGATAATTTTACTATGAGAAGTGTCACTAAAGCGGACATTTTAACTTAATAAAACAGATGGGCTAAAAAATTGTATTGACGCCGTATTCCTGACCCAAGACCTCAAAATCTGATTAAGATAACGTCATGTCAAATCAGACTCCGACATCATGGGTCAACAGGCCACAGCCTTCGTAATTTTAAACAGGCATTATATTTGAGGATTTCCTATTTAAGGGGTTGTTTTTCAACCATTTCCCAAACAGTAAACTGTGATAAATTGTTGAATGTTTCTGCTTACCTCTTACAGTGTACAACATTTTGGCTTCAAAAAAGTGTGAGGTGTAGCGATCATTTGGTGGAACCTCCTGTGCATTTCATTTTAGAAGTTTTTGTAGCGGGAGTTAAAGATTATTAACTTGCATTGTTGATACACTGTGTATATATTTTGCATTTTTATTCCAGACTGTGTTCGGTGATGTATATATTACATCAGAATTCACCACCCACCTGGTCATACACCATCTTCTGTCGAGTTCTATGCCGAAAAAACGATTGACCAAGTACACACTCGCTCTTGGAACTAGCCGTGGGAAAAGTAAGTTTGCCCGTACATTTATCGCTTTATCATTGTTTTACATGCATAATCCATGTAGTGCCTTCTACACATATTATTGAGGCGACATGTTATTGTATAATCCATTGAACTGCTTTTGACATACTTTCCATGACCTGATTTTTTATGACCTAATTTCCAAGAACTAGATTTCTCCCAGTCTATGAGAAAGACTACATGGGAGAAGTTTTTCATCCTTTTTCTCAAGAAAAGAATTTTCACAAGTACACACAAGCTCAGTTTTCCTCCCAAACTGTTTTTATTTGGGAAGTGTTAGTTAGCTGTCACACATAATTTACCCACATTTCATAACATGTTTACAATTCCTTGAGCAATTGACCTACTTTGTTGTTTTTTTTCAAGAGGAGAGTTACAAACAAGGGCCTGTAACTCATACTGTTTACACCCAGATGAAGTTGCTGACAGATACATGTAAAAACAACCATCACAGATTATGTACACTCCAGTGGTTATTTTCCCACAACTATTTTCTTTCTACGCCTCCGTTCTATTTTTTGTTTTTGCATTGTTGGCTTTCCAAGGGTTTTGTAACTGTGCTTGCCAATCTGTGGAAAATCTGCCCCAACATCTCAACTTTGGAGCCATAAAATTGTTAGTTCCTTTACACATGGTTAAACTTGATGGGCAAGAGTGAAAATCACATGGCTAACTGTCAGAAATGTTTGAGTGTGTTAGCATTGACTGTAATTTACAGCAGTCTGGTGTCTATGTGGGTTGTCTCTGTTATATATATTCCCACTTGTGTTTGCAAGTATATGTGTACCACCCAGGATGTTCAGATTTGAAAACCAAGGCTACTATCAGCAGTGGGTTGTCATCTTTCTATTTTTACCTGTCTGTGAGCAGAAGGGGTATTGTTTTCAGTGACTTTTCTCTGTCTGTCTGGAAGTGGGTTCCTAAATTTTCTACCCTACCCAGTGATCTACCCTAAATTTTCTACTTTTCCAAGTGACCAACCCTAAATTTTCTAATTTGCCCGGTGACCAACTCTAAATTTTCTACTTTGCCCAGTGACCAATCCTAAATTTTCTGCTCAACCAAGGCCTTTTTATGTCCATCAAGTACCAAGTATACATGTATTTTCAAAACATTAGAAAAATGTAACACATTCACTTAGTGTGATATTTTTATTGGACAACATAAGTTTGAATATGGAGCTAGGTATCATTTCTAGCTCCATGGTTTGAACTTCTCATTTCTAATGCCACATATAGTGTATTTAATGAACAATTATGTTGGCATGCATGTTCAGCAGTGAGTTGAGAGTGGCTGGTGGGATAGGCGAGTGAGGTATAACCTGCTGCCAATAGGAGAGTATATTAATGTATCTTGATAGGTCAGCTGTAACATACATGTATTGATGATGTAATATTACCTCCAGACAGTAAAGAGTGTGTGTGTTAAGGTTATTATTAGGTAATCAGTTCATTATGTTGTCGTGCTCAGACAATATTATCTTGTACATGCGGATCTATGATTATCTGAGCAATGTGACTGCAGACCTTGAAGATTGATTCACATCTATGTGGCAATCAAGATGTAATTAAGATGGAATCTACAGTCGTACACGACTCAATACTTACTCCTTTGTCTTCCGTAAATTTGATTATGGTGTTCTAATAATCGTAGAATGTGCGATTATAGATGCATTACAGCAATCTCAAGCTACATCAAAGACAAACCTTCACGTATCTGTATTGCCCCATTGTTATTTATTTTATTTTATTTTTCAAACAAATCTTCAGCCAAAATAATTTATACACAAAACTTCAAAAATATACTCTAGTCTGTATATACAGGGTAGCTATGGCCTTCACCTTAGACAGGATGTATGTAGTATTTTTAACACCAGCCAAAAACAACAAAACTATAAAATTTCACCAATTTATTTAATTTCTTGAGACCACTTGTTGATGCACATTCCCAGAAAGCTAAACTTGCTCCATCATTGACACCAGATGTGATACAAATGTTTTAAATATATCAGGGTTTATCAGAAACCAGAAACATTTTGAGTATGATGTGACATATTGAGTTTCTCTAATGTTGAAAATAGCCAGTTAGCCTTTTTGCACACACACAGTAACATGTGATATAAACATTTGAGGGATCTATAAGGGAGTTTGCTTCCAAGTTTAATGTGCGTAAAATTCCCCATCCTCGCTAGCCAGTGTATTGATCGATCTGTTCCTACATGAAGTATCGACCGATCGATACACTGAATTGGTTAGTTATCCATACCAGTTCTGGATATAAATAGATCAGGGGGTTTCCTCTAAAGCAAACCAATCAGTGAACACGCAACGCTAGCTGACTATACCGAACTGCGGCGAGGTATGAGATGTGACAGGTTTGAATTTCCTCGCTGGCCGAACTATCTTGATGTCGCACTGAAATCTACATCGGAATTCAAAGCAAAAACAGGATTTTACACCCGAAATGTTCACTACATGTAGCTTATCAAATTAGGGTCATAATGTGAGTTGATGTGTATTTACATGATCTCAGATGCAAAGGATCTTGGGTAAATTCAAAATGGTGGCCATATTGCACAGGTAAACGTATATATTCCTCATAATGTAGCTCAGCTGAAATACCTGAAACCAGATAACACATGACAATGAGGCAGAAATCTGGAAGGGCACAGAAAAGGTGCAAGGGGCAGAATTGAGAAAGAAACCCTTTAATTATCCCTCTCATGGGTGCATGAACTGGTGCTGTATTATATTGCCTGCTGAAATGTCAGTAACCAACAGTGGAACACAGATGTCGGTTAAGATGGTAAAATGTTGACAGCTGTGAAGTGATCTGTCAAATATACAAGTTGTTTGGTAAAAGTATCCAGTCTTCCACCAATCTGTTCACAAGTGGTGGCATTTATTACGCTAATATACTTTTAATGGCTGGGAACCATTTTTGATATCTTCATCAAACCTCAGGGAAGGCTCGGCATTTCCATCCCCTGAACATTGATTCATGGAGATTGTTTATCCATATATTGTAGATGTGTATCTCACATGTAAGTATGGCAAATGTTGAGGTCTTGGACAAGAGTGGGTAGCCCTGTACCGGGTGAATTGTAACCAGCCAAGAAGTCTGTTTTGTGGATAATTGATTCAATTTCTTTCCGATATTGGGATTATTTTTCAAGGACATGTGTGATACAATATGTCCGCTGTCACCCATGTTGGATTTTATTGGACTTTAAGCCGTTGGATTTTGTCCAGACAATAACTGGAGTATCATTCAACTGATCTGCTTCAAACATTGACAGTGGTGAGGGGATGGTTGCAAATGTGTTTCATGGACGTGCATAATCCAATATGGCTGCCATGCATCAGCGATATTGGATTATGTTGCAATTTAAGCAATTGGATCTTGTCCGTACAAGAACTCTAAAACAATTCAACTTATCAACTTCAAACTTGGAATGTGTTTTAACATCGGTGGTAGGACAGTTGGGATTGCCTTTCAGTTAACTGTGTAATCCAAAATGGCTGCCATCAGCCATCTTGGATCAGCAGTTTTATCATATCCAGACAATGATTGAGCCAATCGGCTTCAAACTTGTAGAGTGGCTTGACATCGGTGAGAGGACGATTGGGATTGCTACTAAACCTGCATAATCCAAGATGATCATAGTCAGCCATCTTGAATTTTAAGCACTTGGATCTTGTCCAGCAATAACTCGAGAATGATTGAACTGATCAACTTCAAACTTAACATTAGTGTGAGGATGGTTACTAATGCTTCTCAGTTACCCGTGTCATCCTTGGCCGCTATCATCCATCTTGCATTGTCAGCAGTTGCTTCTTTACACATTTCTTCCCTTTCCAATAACTCGAGAACTATTAAACCAATCGACTTCAAACTTGGAGAGTGTCATGTCATCTATGAGAGGACGGTTAAGATTGCTTTTCAGTTACCTATGTAATCCAAGATTGCTGGCAGTCATCTTAGATTATCAGCAGAACTTTGGATCTTATCCGGAGAATAATCCAAGAACTACATGTATTGAACTGATCAACTTGTGGGATGTATTGCTCATTGGAGAGATCTCCATTTTAAACACCATACTCTTCTTAATCAATGATATGGGATATCATTGACCAAAAAATTTAAAAAAACATAACTGGTGCTGCTGACGCAGGTCGATTTTTGGGGAAGATTGTAACAATGTAGCTATCGTTTTTGGAAATGAATGTTACATATTCGCAGGACATGATATACTATCATATACAATGTAACGTATACAGCACAAACGTAAATCAGGGCTAGTACAGAATAGAAAACCACAGCAATTAAAAAAAACTACTTCATTACACCTTCAGGGTTTCGTTCAGAAACAAAAGATTTTTTTTTTACTATCATCTCATTGTGTATGAAATACTGCAAGCAAAAGACCTGTACAGATTATTCTGCCACTGATAAAGTATCTCTTGTTAGACCCAGACAAACATTTCAATGAGAATGTTCTTTTTCATCTTACATCAACTTCCTTATAAAAAAAAATCATTACTTGTGATATAAATAAAGCCCAAGTTCAGTAGTCTGTCTAAATGTCTAAATGTGTTAGTGTTACTTTGTCATGCATATACCTTTCTTGTTATATGTGCCAGTCCTACGTTTACTACTTCTTGCAATAAACTATTACTTACAGTTCTTTTTTTTAGAAGAAAGGAATGTTAATGTAAACTATAAATAAAAGCTGGATAACAAATTAAGGGGGAAAGTAAAACCTGAGAGCCCAATTATACAATTACTGAATTAGAACAAACTTGTATCTCATATGTCCAGCCTGGGACGTACATATTATTATATTTATTAATTTTCATGATTTATTGAAAATATTTGTAGGCACGGCATCTACCATGAACCGAGATCAGCTTACACTGAAATGTATAGGTGAAAAAATAATAGATTAACAGCGTTAAATAATATTTATGATCCTACTATTAACAATTCGTATACATGTAGTTTATTGGGTCATTGCCAGTTTGATTTCACAGGGCTAAGAGGGTTAACTGACACACTCACTAAGTCCATACAGCCATGTGACTGAACAAATGGCTTGGCTCAAATCTGTAAATTGGGACCATGCTGTCACTTTGCCGACCTGACACCCCTGTCATACTCACACAAGTGGACTGGTCCATGTCCTGTTACACTGTCCCCTGAGGTAGAACATTCCAATGTGGATATATTGAGGTGGCTACATGGATTAAGTTGAAGCCAGGTCTGAAACTGATAGAAGTTAAGGCATAAACGTCCAGAAATTGAAACATGCGGATTTTAAGGTAAGAGTAAATGACGAATGGATTTTTCTGTAAACAAGACTAGGATTGTTAAAATCTTTTCAACTTTGGAGGCTCATAAATTTACAAATTCTGGCATAGGACTGTCCCAGTCAGTGACCCTACACAAAACCACACGGTGACTCCAGTCAAGGGGTCAAACTACTGGACTACAGTGTATGTCAAATAATAGAAAAGTTGAGGGTAAATTTACAGACTTTTTTCCATTCACTGAAACATGTCGCCATCGATAAAATTCAAGCAAAGTCTGGAAAAACAGTCTGGAAAAATCCTTTGCTTGGTGAAAATTACAAATTTGTAACAAGAAAGTTTAAACGAAAGATAATTTTACTGGTGAGAAATTTACTCGACAACTCTTGATATTGATAATATAACAATAACATGATTTTTGAGGGCGTTATACTTTTTTATTGGCCCGACATCAGTAATTAGCAGCCCAACATAGTCATTAGCGGCCCAAGGGCCCGAGGGCCGCTAATGACTATGGCGGGCTGCTAATTATTGATGGCGGGCCAATAAAAAAGTATAATGTCCCGAAAAAAATCATGTTATTACTATTATTACCAGTTTCAAAACAAGCTTCAATAAAAACAACAACGAGGATATCATCCTGTATGATGAAATAAACATTTAATTCAACCAGAATTGAAATTCACATGTCGTAACTGTTATCATCATGTTCTTCTTGTTGTCGTCTGCTAAAGCATTACATCACCATGGTAAGCGCGAGTCACCGATCTTACGTCACTGTGTCAAAGGTCAGGTAGCGGGCCGATATTCGGCTGCAGCTCATTATCGGCCCGCCGCCCGCCGATGTTGTTTTATCGGTCTGATATGAGGTTTTATGACACGCCGAAATTAGGGATATCCTACAGAGAACGTCCCGGTAACTGGTAATAATGGTGCATAACGTGATATTACTTTATTTGCACAGAATTTCTGGTTTCACGTAATCACCTTCTTATTTATGTATCAATATTGTTCAAGTGCATGAATGTAGCACTAATCATTTACTAAGTCATCCATCATAGATGTAGTCAGCCATGAGAAATAATTAACATTCTGCACAGTGCAAGAATTCAGCGCATATATTTAGCATCTAGAGATTATTTCGTAATTGACTGGGAGTTGAAATTGACATTTACATCTATAAATACATTTTCATTACAGTGGAACACTTGTCATTACATGTCATTGTATACAGGAAATGTAACATGTTGAAGTTACCTCATACATTATTTTTACTCCAGGTGGAAATTAAATGTCGCTTTCTCGCATCTGTGAAATGAAATTTGCCTCAATTTGCATGATGCTGTACATGCAGCTTGACTCGTTCAGCAGTTGTATAATTCTAAGCTCCACACATTGTTGACTTTGTAATTTATTTGGAGGATAAAAAACATATACATTTATAGTAAATTGTGAACAACAAATGGCCTATAATGAAAATTGAATAGTACATGTACATGTGCTAATTTCTCCACATGGATCTATCTCATCAGATTCGAGAAGTCCACGCCTCGTCACAGGCAGCGGTTCATACTCCATGTAAGAATCACGAGACAATGCATACAATAGCCGAGTCTGGGGACAACAATGTGTCTAGACTTGAGCCTTTTCAGCTGTTCAGAAATACGGAAAACTCTCTGTAAATATAAAACTAGATATTCCTGGCTGCTGTGTTTTACATATTTGGTGATGATATTCATTTCACAAGTATACAAAAGTTTTAGAATTTCTCAGCGAACAGAAACAAATATTTTCACCAAAACGAACTTTCGGTAATGTTAAAACATACAAATCTTGCCCAGTCAGTCCGCGGAGGGAGGGAAAGTTATAAACAGCCATTCTTTTTTACTCACTCAGGGTGGACTTCCCCAATAGGGCTAACAGAAATTTTCGCCCAATATATTATCCTGATAACGTCTTGAGGGATGAATGTTATAATAGTCATCCTTCTAGGCGACCATCAAAACATTCCGTCTTTGTAAAACTTCTTGGCCAGACTTATTGTTGTCAGCAGACAGACTATTGTTCTCATTTGACCCTTGTCACTTGCCGTGAACAGATTTGTACAGAATCATCTACTAGAATAGCCCAATGTCAGGATGACCGAGTCCCGGTAAAACAATTCCACATACACTCAACCTGTGCAAAGCCGGCCAAGAAAACAGGGAAGGTGGGGAACGCGAAGAGAGAGGACAAATGGCCGACTTCCACCCCGCGTTTGTTTACCGGAAAATTTTCAGACTTCCAGGCCAAAATAGGCTCTCGACCGTGAAAAATAAATTAATTTGACTTCTGACAACAGATGTCGTAGAAATAGGTGTGCCCCGCCTAGCAACACCCAGCACGATACATAGCTAAAAGATCCCCCATTAAAATCCACCCTCCATTCCAGCCCGAATTCTATATACGTCTCATTCGTTCAAAGTTCCGTCCCAGTCTGGCAATCTCAGAGCATGCAACGGAGATTTCCGTAGTTCAAGCTTCGGGCCAAAACCGGTTTGAGTGGGTTCTGAGGAAATAGCCCGGATGATGCAATCTCCTGGCATGTACGATTTATTTCACTATACCAGGGACTAACATTCTCGAGCGTATAGCTATCTCTACAACAGAAGGAAGGACCCCCCAAAATGGTTTTCCTTTCTTTTTCTCTGGAAAAGTACATATATACATCTGAGTCTAGAGATCAAAATATGTATCGAAAAAGCAGTCTTTTGAATTGTCTGCTCAGTCTCCTGTAGGCCCTAGACAGGGTGTCAGTCTGCCCGACTCCAGTGAATGGCTGATTTTCTTGTACATGTGTTCTTCGTTGTGTTTCTTTGTATTGTGTTGGCTCCCACTGTTTACCCTTTCCTGTCACAAAGTTTCTGTTTACTTTTGGCTGGAAGACATGCTCAGAACACCTCATCTCTTCATGTAGCTCTTGTACATCCCTGCCACAACGATTACCATAAACTTCATAAAATATTGCATCCAGGACCATGTTTCTGTTTCCGTAGTACTGTTACGCCATCCTAATCTGGCATTGCTGGTCTTGTAATTGGCAGTGTGCAAGTGTCCCTGAATTTTGATATTTGCAATCAGTTCAATAAATATACATTCTCCGTAATTTTGCTAAGAAAATAACAGAGCTACATGTATAGCGTACAATTGAAATTTTCTTTCATTTGTGAAAAATTTTGGAAACTGTTTCAAGCCTGGACCTCATAAGACTTCTTTCTGTAAACTTCTCTTCGACCCTGAATCAAGTTCGACCGTTTTGTTTGTTCAAATGCAGCTGTAGGCATTGGCATTATTGTCCTCTTTAAGAAACTTATGGTACCAGTTTGAACATTTGACCTCCATACCAGAAGAGCTCCTGAACATGTGACCTGTGGTCAAGATTTGTTCTTGCTGTTAGCTGGACATGCAGGAAATGGCCACTGTGTATAACTGATACAGGTCAGCTTGAGCCCATACACATCATCTCGGCAACCAAACCTGGACAAATCACAATACTGGAACCTTCCGATGGCAATTTCCAAAACAAACTCGCCCAGAATCCATGAATCGAAATATCAGGTCGGGGTGTTTTTTTGTTTTCGTTCTTTTTCTCGACATTCTTCTCATGCCGTAGTTCGTCACCTGTTCTCCAGGTTTGTTTAACGAACCTGCTGTCACAAAAGTAACGAGCTATTGTCATTTACCTGGAACTCAAAGCATACAGGTAAACAATTGTTGTCATCTCTCCGAAAACCACAAGAATGGAGCTGAGCCTGAGTTTGTCTGCACTGGGCTTTGCGAGATGTGGATGACCTTCAGCTTGGGCTGGGACACCGTATAATTTTTTCCTCACCTCAATGAAAGGCTAGAGATATAACACATGTATAGGCCTAACTGTATTGATGCGAGCAGTTTAATGGCATGGACTCTTTTACTATTGTATCCAAAAATATGCATATCCCTTTTGCATGGATGTATTTGGGCACTCCATCGCTCCGTGGAATGTTTATGATCCATCTTTTGCAAATGGCTCTATTTTATGATAACTCTCTACTATATTTCACAATAAATAAAACCTCAAAATCGTAATGCGTGTGGCTCAAACATCTTAGACTGTTTCGTTCTTTGGTCCTTAGCCAAGAAATTTAGTGTGAATGTATGCGTGGCTTGTTACAGATTGGGCGTGACCTGTATCATATGATATGTGTACTGACGCCTTGAAATTAATCTTCTTGGCAAAGCTTTTAACCTTGTGATCACTGATAGGAGAGTAATCTCTGGTGGCATACATGTAATTAGTTCCATATATGAGAGCCATGATTCTGGACAGAACACAAACAGAAGTGTCCGATTACAAAATCAGGTTTGAGGATTTCTGCTGTACGTTGCATGAGAGGAGAACTACATTTGTGCTTCACCATTTATCCTGGAATATTCGTGAGGAACTTGCTTTTGGTAGTCCTGTTCGTACCCTTGATGCCCCAAATTGAGGGCTTCAGGGGACTATTATGGTTCATCGTCTGTCTGTCCATCCATATTTCAGAGTTTTAGTTTTGAGGCATTCAGAGATTAGAATAAACCGATCCTTTCAAAATGTGGTGTGTGGATACATTGCCCAAACATATCACTTGGGATTATATATCTCCAACATTTTGAGCACCTGTGGCGCCACACAGATGTTACATCAACCGATTCGTTCTATTGTACCTTTGACCATGATGTCACTTTGGATCATGTATAAAAGTCCATACATGTAGATGGAGCCACTGTCCAGCCTCCGAAATGTGAGAGGTTGTAACTGTTAAACATGGGCTGATTGTTCTATTATCAATGAAGCTATTTAAATCTCTTCTCACAAATCATCTTCGAATGCTGCCTTCTAACATGATCCAGGCCGGCCTTCTAACATGATCCAGGCCGGCCTTCTAACATGATCCAGGCCGGCCTTCTAACATGATCCAGGCCGGCCTTCTAACATGATCCAGGCCGGCCTTCTAACATGCTGCGAAAAGATGTAGACTTGTAATTGGTAAAACATTCTAACAATTGCAGATAGACTCTGCCAAAAATCTATCGACCGCTACTGCTTACTATTTTGAAATAGTCCCTGATTGGACTGTTTGACCCAGTAAAATTTGTTTTGGTCTCTATAAAATTGTTACCATGTCCGGAGCGAGAGATCCTTCAGGTAGAGGTACACAAATGATGATGTCCCTATATTGTTGGCTTTTGTAGTTAGAAGCCTCCACTAGGTTGATTTCTTTGAAAGTACTTAAAAGTCCACTTGAACCATTTCAAGATCTTGAAAATCGTTGAAAACTTTATATTTTTGAAAATGGTCGTTGAAAGTCCTTCATTTTATGTTCAGGCCAACAATTGTTAGCAAACAATAGATGGAAAATGTAGTGCAACTTTGTGTGTTTTCATAGTATAATAGGTACAGTGTCCTTGAAAAGTCTTTGATTCTTGCGACTTCAAAAGCGTAGGAACCCTGTGTAGGTAGCTTGTTTTTTCAATGTGTTTACTTTTGCTTCTGTATATAGGATATCAGAATTTCTATTATTATTGTCATTGTGCTCATAAAATGAACCAATACTGTTAAGTAGCTGCTTGGTGTTACAGACACAATTACCTTGTGAATTGGGTATTTGAATCAATATGTAAGGAGATCAGTTGTCCTAATTCTAGTTTGAATACAATCAATGTAATGACTTCCTTTACTTTGTTAAAATCTAACTTGAATACCACCCATTGGAGACTGTGGTAAAATCAAACAAACTCCCCCAACTCAGGAAGTCCCTTTTTCTGCTGCCATTGTTAACAGTCTCCAGAAATTTGAGACCAGCTTTTCAGGTGTTTACAGAGTAAAGGGTTAACTGCTTTTAGCCCCAGGGGTTATTTGTGTGTTTGGACTTCTAAGGGTTAACTCTATTAGCCTTAAAGGTATTGGATTTCAGGGCTTAAGATCTTGAATGGGGTTAAAAATGGACTGTATTTATGGGAGGTCACATAGTACCTATTAGTATTTCTTTACATTTTCAAGAACTTTGTATATTTGTGGGTGACCTTTCCTCTCTCAATTTATTTGGGATTATCGTGGTCATTAATGGTTGTGTTTGGGTTCAATTTGAAATGATTGCATAAATATATTAGGTTTTATGTCAATTTTAATTTCATTGGGAAATACCTAGTCATGCTTATTGAATGATTTATGGCTTTTGAGTGAAATTGCAGCTTTGTTCTGAAAGGAATTTTGACTCGATTCTCATAACTTTTATGTGCAATTAAATGAATCTGAACCCAGGGCTCCTTTTCAAGTTTGGTTTCAGATTTTTTTCATTGACTATCACATTAAAGTCTGTTGCTTCTTGTGAGGGGTGAAATAATGATTTCATTTCAACATTCGCTTAAAGTTGTGTTCCAATATCAATGTCATGCTTTCACATCAGCAATTTACACATCTAAGATCAGCAACTTGGATGGGTAACAGCTATGTTATCTTTTGAATTTTGTGGAATATCTCCAAACAAACTTTACTCCACCCATAAAACTTTGACACTGTTTAACTTGAACTGGATGAGTCTATTCATTTTCACCTGAATGTAATTGTAAATGTTAAGAAATTTTTCACTGTTCAAATTTGACTGGAAGAGTCTATTTACCAATGATATGAAAGGGGTGGGAGGTCCTGAGCTGTCATCTTTGTAAATTGGCTTTATTCAGGTCTAAATGTGTGTGAATTGATTGTGAAAAGAGCCCCTGGCCTGCACAGCAATTGCATAGACTCCTGAAGTTTTCACACTGCATAGTTTATAGCTGGGAGCAACAGGCAATAATACTGCACAGAACACCTTCAAATCCTGGACACTGTTACTGTTGTTGCCAGTGTCCACATGGTCTGGGTTAAGTTTATGATAAGCTGTAGAAATAACTACCATCTGTGCTGGCTCAACAAGTTTGGACAAGGCTGTTTGGATTTTTCCCCAAATACTGTTTGACCAATTTGACAGGAGGGATTTACCCCAGGATATATATATTTGACCAAGCTGTGGTTTAGCCATACAATGATATGAGCATGTAAGTAAAATTTGTTTTCAAAATATTTTCATCACGAATTGGCTGATACCCCGAAACCAGTACATGTGTATGTATACAGAGGGTGGAGTTACGAATAAAAATGTATTATTTTCTCTCTACAGATGTTTGTTAAGGAATGCGACCTAATTACCCTGACATTGAAACTTGAAAGGTTTAATTGCCTTGATGTTGTTTGAAGTTTTATGGCAGTACGCATGTTTAAAATACATTTCATGGTATATTTGAGGAATTTTAGGCTCCGTGCTTCAAGTTGAAGTTGGCAATTCTTACAGATATACACACATACATACAGTTTTACTGTCAGGTTTCAAGGAAACAGATTGTCATAATATTTTGGTTTAAACAGTATTTTATTTCAGAAATGAAATGGGATGGGATGGGTGAACAGGCTTGACCTGTAAACAGAAAGTTACGTTACAATATCAAGTTCATGAAATATATGTATCAGTCTCTCGTTTTAAGGAGAGTGGTCACTTTCCCTCTCCATCATTCACCTAACATTCCCTCTAGGAGAGTTATTGACCACTCTCCTGAGAAATGTTGGAGAGTAATAGGGCAGCGTGGACTTCTAGGAAACTGTTAGCCTCTCTCGCAAAGATTTGCCGTTGATCTTTAACCCAGAAATACATGTAGGTTTTTTGGTGATATATTTTAGTATACAGACGATAAAATTCTGAAATTACAGTATGTCTTGGCATACTATATTTTGTGATACATACTAAAATAGTAGACTTCAAATAAGTGGGGTTTGATTTTTACAGCAAAATTTGTCCATCTGGCTTATCTAACTGCATGTCAATGGCTCTGAGTCAACAAAAACATCATCACACTCGGGCGGGCGTATGGTTGGTCAAACTAGCTCTAACATATGCCTGTGCTAGTCAAAATAGACTGAATCGCTCATGCAATGCAACCTGTAAGGTTGTTGAAGATGAGAAGCACTTTCTCCTGCAATGCACGAGATTACAACCCCAGAGAGATAAACTCTTTAACTGTATCGGACCATATTTATTAAATTTATTTGATGATAACATGGCAGTGTGACTAACGTCACAGGACCTACGAAGTACAGTAGGCATTAGGACTCGAACGCGAACTGAACTCTTGGAAATCCCCACCCCCAGTTGAAATCCTGCATATATTAAGATGGGCACTGCCCAAGTCAGAATCGCCAGTGATTTTCATCAAAACTCACCAGAAATTTTCATCAAAAGTAGGTCAGCTCAGAACTTGTTGGTAACAGTCTCCTAATGCGCCTTCATTCCAAAATAAATAACACTCACCGATTTAATTTTACAATTTTCTAATTAAAGGAAACAGATTGAATAATATAGGTTCAGTAGATTTCAAGCTTTACGTGTGAAAATACATTTACATCTCTTTAATGGTTTTCAGTGCCCTTGTACAGGATCAAAACAACTTTTTGAATCACATTATTTCCCCAACAATACGACAATTTTTTATATATAGTACTATAGTAGAAAGGTAGCATTTATGTAGTTTACGGTAATTCAACTCACGACCAACACCTTCTATGCACAAGATAATAATGATTCTATGTCATTGTCCCCCGCTACTTAGTAGGGGGGGATATTAGAAACACCGGTGTCCGTAATTCCGTAATTCCGAAATTCCGTAATTCCGTAAGATTTTCTTGTCCGGATAATAACTCGTGAACGATTTAACCGATCAACTTCAAACTTGGGGTGTGTCTTGACATTGGCGAGAGGACGGTTGGGATTGTTTTTCAGCAATGTGCATAATCCAATATGGCCGCCGTCAGCCATTTTGGATTATTGGCAGTTGGATCTTAGATTTTCTTGTCCGGACAATAACTCGTGAACGATTTAACCGATCAACTTCAAACTTGGGGTGTGCCTTGACATTGATGAGAGGACAGTTGGGATTGTTTTTCAGCAATGTGCGTAATCTAATATGGCCGCCGTCAGCCATATTGCATTATAAGAAGTTGGATCACAGATTTTCTTGTGCGGACAATAACTCGTGAATGATTTAACCGATCAACTTCAAACCGGGGGTGTGCCTTGACATTGGTGAGAGGACGGTTGGGATTGTTTTTCAGCAATGTGCGTAATCTAATATGGCCGCCGTCAGCCATATTGCATTATAAGCAGTTGGATCTTGTCCGGACAATAACTCAAGAACGATTCAACTGATCTACTTCATATGTGGGGAGTGCCTTAACATTGTTGAGAGGAGGATTAGGATTGTTTTTCAAGGACGTGCTTAATCCAATATGGCCACCATCAGCCATACTGGATTTCATTGGATTTTAAGCAGTTTGATCTTGTCCGGACAATAACTGTAGTACGATTCAACTGATCTACTTCAAACTTGGGGAGTGCCTTGACATCGGTGAGAGGACGGTTGGGATTGTTTTTCAGCAATGTGCATAATCCAATATGGCCGCCGTCAGCCATATTGGATTATAAGCAGTTGGATCTTAGATTTTCTTGCCCGGACAATAACTCGTGAACGATTTAACCGATCAACTTTAAACTTGGGGTGTGCCTTGACATGGTGAGAGGACGGTTGGGATTGTTTTTCAGCAATGTGCGTAATCTAATATGGCCACTGTCAGCCATATTGGATTATAAGCAGTTGGATCTTGTCCGGACAATAACTCGGGAACGATTCAACCGATCTACTTCATACCTGGGGAGTGCCTTGACATTGTTGAGAGGAGGATTAGGATGGTTTTTCAAGGACATGCTTAATCCAATATGGCCACCATCAGCCATACTGGATTTCATTGGATTTTAAGCAGTTTGATCTTGTCCGGACAATAGCTGGGATACGATTCAACTGATCTACTTCAAACTTGGGAAGTCCCTTGACCTTGATGAGATCCCGGTTAGGATTGTGTTTCATGAACGAGCATAATCCAATTTGGCTGCCAACTACCAGCGATATTGGATTATGTTGCATTTTAAGCAGTTGCATCTTGTCTGGACAACAAATCTAGAATAATTCAACTGATCGACTTCAAACTTGCAGTTTGGCTTCACATCGGTGAGAGGACAGTTATCATTGCTTTACAGTTACCTGTGTAATCCAAGATGGCCACCATCAGTCATCTTAGATTTTCAGCATTTAGATCTTGTCTGGACAATAACTCTAGAATGATTCAACCAATCTACTTCAAGCCTGGGGAGTGCATGGACATTGGTGAGAGGACAGTTGGTATTATGTTTTATGGATGTGCATAATCCAATCTGGGTGTCATCCGCAGTATTAGATTATGTTAAGCTCATCAGCGATATCTCCATTTTCGAATCATACTCTTCATCAATGATATGAGATTTCATCGACCAAATAAAATCGACCATAGAGGTCCATGGTCCCCGCAGCAGCAGCGCCAGTTATGGTGGATGTAATCCACCATAACTGGTGCTGCTAGTGGGGGACATGGACCTCTATGGTCGATTTTTCTCCTGAGCATAACCGGTACAAAGACGAATAAATAGCGTCTCTACATCACGTTGTTATCTAGATATATGAGACAACACATTTTGGGCATCGGCAATCTGATGAATGTACTATTCCGGTTTTCTTGTTTCACATTATATTCTATGGCGGTTGATCGGTGATTGTCTTCATTGATAAACGTTAAACCACCTAGCTTTAACTAATTCTGCTAGGCTGTCTTCATTCAGACTGTACAGCCTACACAGTCCACAGAAAATACACCGCACATTCTTGTACTCCCAGCCTGATCACATTTGATGGCAAGTTTAGCGGGCTGTTTAATGTCTAAGCTAGGAAATGTTCCAGGATAGTTGACAGGCATGCACTAATATACTATAGTATCTGCTATACAGGACACCGACCACTGTAATTTGATGTGACAAGCAGCAGAGTAGAAACCAGCCTTATCTCAGTGGGCTTGGATATAAATCACTGTTAAAAACCACAAGGCTCGATAGAGCCTCTCTCTGTGTTTGTTCCAAGGACAAGCCTTAATGACTTTTAAATCCACTGATAAGGCTTCATGGTCATAAAAGGAACATGATACTGTTAAAGGCCACATGGATGGTATGTATCTATAACAATATACTGAAGTGTTAATTATAAATCTAATTTTAATCAGAATTATTTCAGATCAGAACTTGCTGGTAACAATGCCCTAATGCACGTTCATGCCAAAAATCAAGGTTCTAATGTCAACGGTTCTCCTTATTTTGCCGACGAAAGGATTCGGATGGACTGACTGACTCACTCATTACCGGACAATTTGCGATCTGTAGCCTACTTCGTAGGAATATTTCCCTATTTAGATGGATAATGAGTACAACCATCCAAGCAGTAGTAAACAGTGTAGCGAGATATGTATACGAATGCTTTGAGTATTTGAAAGACTCGTAGTCCATACATGTATATGTTTATCTACTATATGTCTCCCCTGTGGCCAAATGATAGGCCATCTACCCTCGACCACTTATAGGTACATGTATATCCTGGAAATCTTTATATATTTATTGAAATATTTATTTGTTTTAACATGCTGTGCCATTAGCCTTCGGGCATAAGGAGCAAATAAAGTCTTATCTTATGCAATACAGTGATCACTCTCACAATAGATAATCTAGGGGAGTGATAAACAGCTCTCATAAATTGTACAAATGTGAGAGAATGATATATCTGGCAGACTTCACAGAGAGTAAGTAGTAGACCGCATAGCATTCAAATAAGGATAAACACTGAAAAAGAATAAAGATCACAACTGACAAATTACAGTAATGTGAAGCACAGTGCCACATGATACACACCTATGTCGGATATATAATTAGTAAATCTGTTCTATTAAAAACTGTAGGTAACAGCTCTGTTAAAATTATCGGCATTTTCCTCATAGTTCAGATCCTCATAGTTGTCAAAAAAGATGTTGCACCTGCCAATTTGCACAGGAGATACATGTAATGAGAGCAGATGACCAATTGTCCATTGTTTTCACTTCTGACCTTTGTCTTGTCTAAGAGAGAAGGTGCCAAGAAACAAGTGGTCTGATCTTTATGATCCTGCTGGTCTTCCATAGAAAATATCCTCTTGAAAAACTCAGTTTGTCCAACCACATAGGGACACTGGGACTTGCTACCTGGGGTGTCAGTTAGTATAGCCACTAATCTGGATTGGTTTGATGCCCTCATACCCCCCTTTGATTCACACTGTGGGCAGCATAGGTATATTGAGCAATCTGTGATCTTGGATTAATTTTTACAAAAACTACATTTCCCTGAATTAGATCAATTCTCTTGTCTTTATTTATTGGTATCCCCCAACTGTGACAGTCTACAACTTCCTATCAAACGATGCCCCTGTGAAGATTTCTCTAAGTTAATTCTCGGCTTGACCTTCTCTCCCCCCCCCCCCCCCCAATGATATACCTGCTGATACATTGAATCAGATAGACTTGATAGTTTTCAAAGGCGCTTCCTTTTCTAAAAACTTCAGCCCCCGAGCTAAGTAAGTTTCCTGTTGGAACTGGAGTTGGTGATACACGTATTAGCGAGAATTTACCTTCCTTGCAAATCACCTTTGTGATGGGCTCTCTCCTAGCTGCTTCTATAAGATACAATCCTCTCACTAACAAAGCATGATGTGTTTACACCCTGTTAGCCATTACATCTTACCGTGAAAGTAAGGTTCATACTTCATGTAAGGATCACGAGACAATGCATACAATAGCCAAGCCTGGGGACAATAATGTGTCTAGACCCGTGCCTTTTCAGCGACACAAATACCCAGACAATAGTTTCTACATGAAGTATCGACTGATAGTTAAAAAAACTCATTATATCACTGACTTGGAGAAATCATTTCTACAGCAGTATAGGTAAGTTGCGTTCTCCTGACCCTTATGGAAAAGTATGGATTACATTGTTATGGATTACATTGTTTCATATGATATTTCACTAAATATGAATTTAGCATCATCAGAGAAAGATACATGTATCTGTATCACTCCCCAGTAGGTTTTCTTTCCATCTGTAACACTAATAATTTGTAACTGGAAATTTTTACAATATTTTCCCCTTTTTTCACAAGATAATGGAATCAGTCTTGAATAAATTCTGAAAAGAATGAGTCATTTCTGTGGTAAAATATTATTGTTTTGTTTACATTTGAACAGTTTTCTGTTGAATTGTTATGTTGGCCTTATAAGAAAACACAACTTGAAGTTCGAGAGATCCAATACATTGATCACAATATCATGAAACCTGCCCAATAAAACTGTATGCTATAATGAGGGATGGGTGTACAGGGGTTTGGATTTTACCTCTTACAAAATTGTCGGATCAGTACAGCCCCCCCCCCCCCCCCCCTTTCTCCCCACACAAACCTTTCAACCCTAGATATTCCATAAACCCCTGCTCTAAATTCTAAATGGACCAGTCCAAACCAAACAGGTGTGACAGGTCATATTTTCATAATCTAATTAGTAATAAAACACCTGATAATTACTACCTGATCACCCCACATACCTGACATTCTTATACCTGGCCCTGTGGTCGTGAATTGTCACATACTTCATCAAGATTACATATTGTACCGGAGATTATATCAGGTGCGCCAACCCCAAAACATACAGCGATGACAGTCCTCTATTTTTTGAAGTTAGAAAGTGTAACGATATGTTTGGTTGGATATTTT
Organism: Hanleya hanleyi; assembly: GCA_036873755.1. NCBI lineage: Eukaryota > Metazoa > Mollusca > Polyplacophora > Lepidopleurida > Hanleyidae > Hanleya > Hanleya hanleyi. The sequence continues at coordinate 46,985 of JAVTVY010009682.1, forward strand.
TGTTGACAATCTGCAGCAGACTCTGATGGCAAGATTTTTATGTAGAAGAATTTTTCAGTGAGAGACATTTATTCATGTGAGTATACAATGTATATACAGGTTTTGATGTCTCAATTTTGAGAGTGTTGTTGTTGTTACTGCCCTCATACGTATTTTGTAATGCAATCAATCTTCTATCCATAAAAGAAGAAAAGTTGACAAAGGCATAAATAGTCTTTGAATTAGCAAACCGACAGCTTTACATTTGCATGTATGTATATATGTATGTCAATAAACACTTCTATTGAATAGATGCCAAACAAAATAGGCTCTCTGATGATCCATTGTGATACCAGTGTCTGTAGAGCCTAATTTTCAAAATTTGAAATCCAATTTTTTTTGTAGTTTTGGTTGGGTTTTGTTAGGGTTTTGCTGGGGTACGTTTGTTTGGGACATCGTTGCCGTGTGACCAATACGGTTAGGTGCGACGTTAAGCTTCAAACAACCAACCAAATCTATTGAATAAGACAAAAGAAATTGTCAGAATATTAAAACTATAAACGATAAACTACAATGCATCCACCTGTCTTCAAAGGGTCCTGTGGCTGATCCAGAACTACTGTTTGGACAGCTTTGTCGTCAATCCAAATATCCACTGATATAGCCCGAACTGAAATATCTCAATTTGTTGTCAGAATTTTAATAATTAACATTTTATTACATGTGAATAGAGCTTGTACCAGAGTAACAGTACATTTCTCATATAAAAATAATGCCAGTAACTATTAATCAGCGCAACCAGGTGTCACAGCTGTCAGGTGACCTATTCTGACCAATCAGTTTTTTTGATTTCTCACTGGTCGATCCAGTTAGGTATTGGATTGCTAAACTGGGTTTAGATTGGTGAACTGAACAATGTCGGTTACACAAGTACATGTACATGTGTGTAAAAATTTCATATTTTAAAAAGTCTTCAAAAATTAT
>JAVTVY010009683.1:0-47055 GCA_036873755.1 Hanleya hanleyi
ATTGTCGATAAGTTACTATCTCTATAGGAGCCACATAACCCATCAGAATAGTACGTATCACGGACTAGACCCGACGTCTAGGCGCGCATGTGTGACCTGGTCTATAAAACACGTCCCTCTGGATACCACACCTTCATTTCTACGGTTGCAGAGCCATGAGGGAGATCCAGCCCTATGCGACTCGCATTTTACAGCATGCCACCGTGGTGAATTCAATCACGAGTTACTGAGCAGTGGTCCGGTCCATGTTTGCAGATGGCGATGACAACGAGGGGCGACGCCAGACCCTGAACGAGTTCACAGAAGCGGTCTTCGACAGAGTGCACTCGATGGAGAGGTGTGCCATCACTCACCACTACTGAACTATGACAGCCATCCTTGATGCTCGGGCTATGGACCACGAGCGCTCACGCCGGAATCAGCGACGGCTGGTTGGCCTCACAATAGTCTGTGCCCTATTGACCCTGGCGCTGTGTTATTGACAGTGGCGCCTGACTATAAATACGAGGGTCAGACACAGTGTGCGTCATTCAACGATCGTCATTGGATCAAGCGTGTCACCAGTCCTACGAGCCATCCTTCCCCTTACACCCCGGGTGGGGTTACACGTCTATGAAGATCAAGTCACCCTCGTGGAAAACCGTGGAGATGTTTGCTGGTCGCCCGCTGAGACCGTATCGAATACGGCTACGCTACACCGTGACGGCTGGACCAAATTTAAACGGGTGTTGAGCGGCGAGCTCGATGGATACCTCATCCACATAGACAATGCCATCTACGTATACTGTGGGCCCTTCTTCCCACGCCTGGGCCGCTACCAAGACCCTACGCGAAGCTTCACCCTAGACCCCGATCTGTGGATAACCTTCGAGAAAGTGGTGCCTATCGTGGACCAGCTGTTTACACCGGACGAACGGTCATCAGACGAGTTGGAGTGGGCTCGTGCCCCGATAGAAGCAGCGGCAGAACCCAGTGAAAAAATGCATAGCCATGAACCCGACGACGATGCCATTGATTACCCGGCTAGACTCAGTCAGCCCAGTGACATGGCCACCTGATCCTTTGATCTCACGCGGTTCTCCCTATAAATACGAGCGACAGTCAAATCTGATACCATTCACGTACTGACAATGGCGGAGCATATAATACTGGCGTATCTCAGCTTGACCCCGAGGTTTTCCTGCACGTGTATGCGGATAAGGTCGATATCATGGAGGAGGTAGGATTTGGTCGATATGAGCGCCTTTGCCAAACACAACGATGGGAATCGGTATATCTTGACGTGCATCGATATCCTATCCAAGTATGCGTGGGTGGTACCCATCCGGACAAAAACGGGGGCGAATCTCATAGCGGCGTTCAAAGACATCTTCAAGACCGGGCGCAAACCTTTGCATTTGCAAACCGACGAAGGCACGGAATTCCTCAACAGACCGTTCCAACAGTTTCTGAAAGCCCAGAAGGTGTTTTTCTTCCATACGTACAGCGAGACCAAGGCTGCCGTGGTGGAAAGGTTCAACAGGACATTCAAAGGACGCATGCATAAATATTTCACCTGTAAGAATACAAGACGGTACATCGATGTTCTCCCGAGACTTGTAAGGGATTACAATCGTGTCTATCACCGGAGTATAGAGAGAGCTCCCGTTACCGTGACCCAACGCAATGAAGCCCAAGTCCGGCGTGTCTTGTACCCCAGGCCATCGCAGCGAACGCCGAAGGCGGTGTACAAGGTCGGGGACCCCGTACGGATCAGTAAAGTCAAAGGAAAATTTGAGAAAAGTTACCAACTGGAGCGATGAGCACTTCCTGATTAAACGGCGCCTACCCCGACAGCAGCGAGTCTATGAACTGGAAGATCTTCAAGGGGAACCGTTGCTAGGGACGTTTTACGAGACGGAATTACAGTCTCTCGTAAAAACACAGCAAGACTACTATACGGTGGAGCAGATTTTGAAAACGGAACGTCGACGTGGCAAACTGTTTCATTTCGTCAAATGGCAAGGCTGGCCCCGTTCCTTCAATTCCTGGGACGCTGCCAACCAGGTGAAACGACTATAAAGCCAGACACCACTGCCGTCATCCTTCATTCGACGTCCGACCACAGTGCTATGGACAAACAGCAGCTGCCTCTGAACGCAGCGTCTCCCAAAACGCGCAAAGCGCAAGTAGGCTTTGTGGTGATATTGCTAACCCTGCTGAGTGTGCTGTACGGAGGTGTGTTTTACGACGTAGCCTATGTCAGCACGTTACCTAACCAGCCATCAGTGAAACCGGTCTACAGATAGCACCAGTCAACCCCGTATCGAGCCCAGTCACCACCACACCCCGTGTACAAGCCACGTCGAGCTCCACACCAAGCTCCACACCTACACCAAGTACACCCACTACGTCTGAAGACCCACCGGATTTCATCCCTCACAATGAACAGACAACGACGACCTACGTTGTACCCACCACCATCATCCCTCGCAGTGAACAGACAACGACGACCGACGTTGTACCCACCACTCCAGTTCACTCGTACCAAATTTACAAGAGCGGGTTACCACGACAAAGGATACACCTCCAACCATGGACCGCCGTTGGCAGCATCCCTTCACTTGCGTCATCGCAGGACCGACGGGTTCCGGCAAAACGCACTTCGTCAGGAAGCTCCTTCAACACGCCGACAGCATGATCACCCCACCCATTGCCCGAGTCGTGTGGTGTTACGGAGAATGGCAGGAAGCGTATGCAGCAATGCCCCACATCACGTTCGTGGAAGGCCTACCCAACCTGGCCGATTTGAAACCCGACACCTTGGTGGTTCTGGATGATCTCATGGCGGAGACGGATGCGCGGGTCACCCAACTCTTTACCAAAGGCAGCCATCATCGACGGCTCAGCATCATCTACATTGTGCAGAATCTGTTCAGTAAAAGCAAAGAACATCGGAACATCAGCTTAAATGCCCACTACCTGGTGGTCTTCAAATTACAACACATATAAGGGAAGTGGGAAGAGGTGCCGACATACTGACTGCGTCACATGACTTCACAGAATAGTCTTCTGGTTAACCTATTCTAAAGCAATACCAAGAATCTAACGATTCGTGATATGTGTTGTATCTCAGGTACGCTTTTATTGTACCTGTTCATGTGCAACTTGGATGATATGACCACACGGCCCCTAGCACCGGCATAAGAGGTATTAGATACAAATCTAGAGAGCTATGATGGAAATGCTCTGACAACTCGTATACTGGTAATTGGTGAGCTGTTTCGCTGTGACAACTCGTACATTGGAGATTGGTGAGCTGTATCGTCGTCAGATGTAAATGACGGCATTTAACACAAAAGACTAGTCTGTAAGGCCCGATGTCGACCCAGCATCAACTTCCCACAAATGCCAACATATATCAAAGACCAAAAGGTCTGTACAGGGGGCGGGCCTCGGGGACGAAACGTCCACCAGCAGAATCTCGCCATATACAGGAAAAAATTACAACACATATAAGGGAAGTGGGAAGAGGTGCCGACATACTGACTGCGTCACATGACTTCACAGAATAGTCTTCTGGTTAACCTATTCACCTAAAACCCGAGAGATACCACTCAACTGCTGCACCTGGCGAGGCAGATGTATCCCGGCCGCACACCGTTTGCGTTGGAAGCCTTTAAAAATGCCACAACCCCTCAGCACGGGTATATGCTCTTCGACCTCAAGCAAGCCACCCCCGAACACCTTCGACTACGCACCGGCATCTTTCCCGGAGTCAACCACCACGTGTACATGCAAAAATAATGTAAACACACCCCCAGAGGCTCTCCCAGCTGGGGTCTGTGTGTTTGATGATGGGGATAATGAAAAGAATGAATACCACAGCAGGGTCTCTGTTCTCAGAAGTAGATAAAAAGAGCAGAGTTGTGGATTCTAGCATTAGTTGTACATGATGTCTGCGCGAGTACGGAAGCACGCCCCGACGCTCCGTGTATTGAAGACGGCCCCACCCGAGTTGGTCGGAACCATTGTACGCGGTGCGGACCCTGACCTTGTACGCTGTCTATGCGAGATCAGGTGCAACCTGTTAAAAGGCAACGTACCACTGACTCCGGCTCAGAAGACCAAGTTGGCCAAGCATAAGACAGGTCTCCGAACCCTAGTCCAGAAGCGGGTCCCTCCAACACAAAAGAAAAAGGTGTTACAGAAAGGCGGCTTTCTCGGGGCCATCTTAGCACCATTGGCCGCTTCCGTGTTGGGTCCAGTATTGGGTGGACTCTTCGGCCGACAATGAACCACACGAACAAAATGGTGCTCGTCGAACCGCGGTTCCTTCAAAACCTCCAATCGCCCTACCCTGTCCCACCTACGGTGAAGACCATAAACACCCTCGATGGAGAGATGCAACAGATCTTACAGAGACCGGGGTTAAGCGACAGTGAGAAAGTACAACGGAACAATGAGACGCTTCAACGGTACATGAGGTTCATGGACCAATACAAACCCTCTCTATCCCACCATCACCACCACCACCACCACGTGACACACCGCCGACCCCAGCACCGCTCCAACAGCCGTCATTACCAGGGGTACCACCCACAGCCCCACAGTGGGTGGAAGACGAAGTGCTGAAGAGTGTACCTGCATCGTTCAAGAAACAAGCTGGCCTGGTATTACAAGGGATGAAACAGAATCCTAACATGACTTGAAATGATAAAGGCGAACTCCTGGTACAGAATCAGGTGGTCCCCGGGACCCACATGACGGATTTAGTGAATGACCTAATGCGTCAACGCAGGTCGCACAAGGATCCTCGAGGATGGGAGGCCTTCGCTCAAGGCTTGAAAGACATGCATGTACCACAGGAATTGGTGGGGAACCCCCACCGCTGGGCCTTTATGCAGCGTGACTCACCGAGTGGCCCACTACCTTCTTGGGAATCCGACTGGAAACCGGAGTCACCCCCCAAAACTCCACCACCACAACGGGCACCTTCTTTTCAGACCTTTAAAAAACCACCCTCGATCAGGACACCCTACATCTCCAGAGCTGTGACACGTAGCAAGTCAACGCGACGAACACGACGCCGGACACAACCGCCCAAGGCCTGAAACACCTATTAAAACCAACAGCAGCAGCAGGACAGCTCAGTCGCCATGTTTTACCTCACCCTACCTAGTAACAGTTCGCTGGATGTGTTTCCTGACAACACCGTGGCCAAGTACGTGACCCAGTTACCGCAACCGTTGCATTTACCTGGACGATGGGAATGTGGCCTCGTGGATATCCAATACCCTTACTCGTGGTACAACGTGCGAGCCAATGAAGTATGGTACGACGTGACCTACGAAGGCAAAAACACCCGACTCACCCTCCCCGAAGGCCAATGCGATACTCCCAAGGAGTTCATGGGTGGGCTGTCAAGACTGTTGCATTATAAGGCTCTACGGGAGGTCACGAATACTTCAAAACCCATCAAATCCTTTCCCTTCAAGAATCACGTGGACTTCGATTACAACGCACACAACGACAAGGCACAGCTTATCGTCACCGCCAACGCGAGTGTCGTACTGAGTTCTATCCTACAGCAAATGCTGGGTTTTGATCTACAGTCGTTCGCTGGTCCCACCGCCCACCATGTCCAGATCCCGATGGATATGAAGTGGGGTGTATATACGGACTCTACGTCTACTCGGAGGTAGTCGACAACCGCATCGTGGGCGATATCAACACACCTGTTACGGGTGGTCCCCATTAAAAAGACGTATGGAGATCAAGTCACCCACAGTTTCACCCACATGCTCTACCTGCCCGTACGACAAACCGACATCAACACGATCACGGTGGATATAAGAGATGACACGGGACCACCGGTGGCATTCGAACGCGGGAAAGTGGTGCTGATACTTCATTTTCGACAAGCACGTGCTCCCCACTTTGTATAATGAAAGTACCTTACGAGTGCAATGCACGCAACTATATGGACTATTATGCCCAACGGGCCGGGGGTGGCTTTCCGGTCTTTATCGGTGCACGCATGCAACGAGGACATGGACTGGGGAACATACTCAGCAGCATCGTCAAAACGTTCCTGCCCTTGGTGACGCGTGGAGTGAAAGCAATCGGCAAACAAACGGTAGGCAGTGGACTGCAAGTGGCCGGTGATGTCTTGGCGGTACGGCACCCAAAGAATCCTTGAAACGGCGGGCTAAAGAAGCGGAAGGCGTCTTGGTTCCCAAAGCACAACGCACCGTAGGGAATAAAAGAGCTGCCCCACCGAGACCACGCACCAGTCGATGACCGACCCAGCGACGACGCACATCGAAGACCCAGAATAACTTTTCCTAAAACATGTCCTTGATCCACGCCGAGTCCTGCCCCTCCACCAACAGTGAATTTAATTTGTGGACCGTGCCGCCCACACAGATCAGTGTCGAACAAGGATTATGGGTGGAGCATCTCCCGCTCTCCAGCATCAACGAAACAGGGCCCATCGAGTTCACCATCAGTAATGCGGATACGGCCTATGTGGATTTAGCCCATACATACTTGTATGTGAAAGCCAAGGTGGTCAATGCGGAAGGCACCAGAATCATCCAAGCTGCAACGGTGGGCCCGACGAATCTCTGGCTGCACTCGATTTTTCAACAGGTGGATATTTTTCTCAGCGACAAACTCATCAGTGATTCGACCAACACGTACCCCTATCGAGCCTACATCGAGACACTGTTGTCGTATGGCCGAGAGACTAAAAAATCTCAGCTGACAGCCGCTTTATTCTACCAGGACACACCTGAGCACATGGACACGGTGGACAATGTGGGATATAACAAACGGAAGGCTTTCACTGCGAACAGTGCCTCGGTGGATCTCATGGGTCGACTGCACGCAGACATGTTCATGCAAGATCGGTACCTCTTGAACAAGATCCTCATCAAAATCCGACTGATACGAGCGCCTCCGACCTTCGCCTTGATGGCCACTAACGTAGAGGGGCATGCAGCGGACTATAAGATTGTCATCCAAGAGGCAGTCCTGTATGTCCGAAAAGTGAAACCGAATCCAGTCGTTCAATTGGGACACATGAAAGCCTTGGAAACAAAACCAGCCCAGTACTCTATCCGACGTGTACAAACCAAAGTGTTCTCTGTGCCTGCTGGAAATATGGGCGCCAACAAAGAAAACCTGTTCCTGGGGGAACTACCCAAGCGATTGATCCTGGCCTGTGTGGAAAATAACAGTTTCAGCGGAGCCTACCCAGAGAATCCGTTTGACTTTAATCATTTCGGCATCAATTTTGTGGCCCTGCATGTGGATGGACAACAGGTGCCAGCCACGGCCCTAACACCGAACTTTGGGCGCAGGAATTTCATTCGAGCCTATCAGAGCCTGTTTACAGCCACCGGTCAAATCAACCAGGACGCAGGGAATTTCATCAGTCGGGAGGACTACGCGAACGGATACACGTTGTTCTGTTTAGATCTGACCCCCACCTTAGAGAACGACCATCAGCTGTCCCTGGCCAAGCAAGGCAATTTACGGTTGGAAATCCACTTTGCACGAGCCCTGGCGACCACCGTCAATGTGATCTGCTACGCCGAGTTTGACAACATCATTCAAGTGGACAAGGCGCGCAACGTCCTGTGTGACTTCTCCACCTAACATGGATACAGACCAGATAACAATCGTGCTGGAGAATGACCCAGAGACACGTATGGTCTTTCAAGGGGTGTTCGCCCGAGATGTGTTCCCTTTAGACCGTATGTATCCTGCTGCTTTGGGTGGCCGTGTAATTGACAGAACGGCAGGGCGAATACTTTGACCCGTACGGCCTGCCACCCCTCCATCTCGATTTAACAGACTTCATGTTGGAACAATCAAACGTTGCAAAGCCTGACCAGTAGCGTATGCGGACAATATTGCTTGTTTTACCTGTACCACCGATGCCGGGGAAGACCCCTATCTACCGTCGTACAGATGTTTAACGAGTACCCCAAGGCCGAGGACCGCGATGTACTCGTATATGACTGGGCCGCCCATCATTTCAATGTTAAAGCCCCGTTCTGGGCTTAAGTTCTTTCAATGTACACACGCCCGCTGTTCTGGGCTTAAGTTTACAAGCCCCCTGTTCTGGGCTTCAGTTCTTTCAATGTACAAGCCCCCTGTTCTGGGCTTCAGTTCTTTCAATGTACAAGCCCCCCTGTTCTGGGCTTCAGTTTTCACGTGGTTGTTCTCACGTTGTTGTTGTTACTGAATAAAAACAAAATGAGATCTCACCAAAAAACCCTGTCTTGTGTGTTTTATTCATAATGCATAAATGCCCAATGTGGAGATTCAGTCAAACTGAAATCAGTGGTGTAGGATGGGGCCAAAATGTAACCCATCAATGTTAGAATGCAAGAGCACTATAGTAAAATAGAGAGCCAATGAAATCAGCCCACAGACCAGGTACGTGTTTTGGTCTAGGTTTGGAGCGGGCATTTCATGCGTGTAAAGGAAGACGGTGAGTGAAGACTCGTCCAACACGTATAGATTAAGTTTATTACTATAAGTTATATGAGCATAATGCATGAAACTGGCTTTGAACACCGTCTTAGCCAATCAGTGGCCTCAGCGGCCCATCTATGTCCAGAAAACATTACCCGGATGTTGAGAAGAACCCGGATGTAGGCGCGGACGTAAGCGAAAGCATCCCAGTACCCGGATGTAGGCGTAGACGTGAGCGAAATCCTAGTACCCGTCCATTGGTTCTTTTTATCGATCGCTCATTGGCTTTTTTTTCTCGACCGCTGATTGGTCCAAATGGAACTGCCCATCCTTCCCAGATTAATTTACAATCCCCTTTTGGGGTTCAAGCTCTGACTATTGATGCCGCAACATTGTCCCCTCCGAATCTTGCCGAAAGGGAGACCGTTTGACATGGATGTGACCTTTTGACCTGACATGCATCCGCGCACTTCCGGTGATGACGCGCACTTCCGGAGAACCCGCGCGCGCGCGCTGCGGCCGGGGCGGGGAAAAAACTGGAGGTTGAACATCCGAACGTGTAAGGGGAAAAATTGGGACTCCTTTGGGTTCGAAGGTAGTTTTAGTAAAACCGTCACAACCCACGTGACCTGCGCATCAGAATGGAAACGACACCCTAGTCTTAACTCCCTCACCTAGGCTTCACATGGATACCTCACTCGATCCCATCGGCCCACTAGTGGCCCACCTAGACCCCAACACGTCTATGTCCATAACGCTAGATCCACTGCGCATGCGCAGAGTGACCCTATTTCTACCCAGCACTCACCCCATCAGATGCTCCATTACATAGGCTTCACATTGATACCTCACTCGACCCATTCGAACCGAGAATAGCCCATCTCTAACCCAAACACACCCACCCACAAAACCCCAAAATGCCTGCTTTCTATGCTACGGCCAGGCTGCGCATGCGCAGAATGACCCTATTTTTACCCCACATCCACGCCATCAGATGCCCCCTCACATAGGCTTCACATTGATACCTCACACGACCCACTCGAACCGTGAGTAGCCCATCTCTAACCCAAACACACCCACACACACTCCCAAAAATACCTACTTTCTATACTTCGGCTAGGCAGCGCATGCGCAGAATATTGACAACGTACGAACCATTAGTGTAGTCAAGTGCTCCTGCATGAGAGCTTCAAAATAAGACCTCACTCGACCCCATCAGACCATTGGGGGCCCTCCTAGATCCCAACACGTCCACCCCGCATGGACCTATACACCCATAGCCATGCAGTATAGGCCTATGGGCCTACCCAGGCCTCGGTGACTTTTTTAAAAAAATTCACCGTTTCGTGCCGGGACACTTCCTATCATGTTTGTCTTGACGAGACGTGAAGAACAAATCCAAACAACCATAAACCGTATAGAAGTAGGTTTCCCAGGGGGACAAACATTGGTCCTATACCTCCAGTATGGGACTATATGAGTCTATATGGGCTGTATGGTACTTTTTTCAAAAAATTCACCGTTTCGTGCCGCGACACTTCCTATCATGTTTGTCTTGACGAGACTAAGAAAACGAGACACCACAACCTATACCGCAAATGTCGAGAAGTATGTTTCCCAGGATGGTCTTATACCCCCCATATAGGCATTTTCCCGTAATTTAGAATAAAGTCCGTGTTCCGTATTTTTTCAGGAAAAATTTTACATACACCCACCCTGGAACTAGGGGGAGATAACTCTATTGATAGGCAAGCCCCGTTAAGCTCGGCGGCCTACATACCCGCCATACCCCATATAGGCATTTTCCCGGATTTTTCGATAAAGTCCGTGTTCCGTTTTTTTTTCAGGAACAATTTTACATGCACCCACCCATGACTGGATGCCCCTTCACATAGGCTTCACATGGATACTTCATACAACTCCATCGGCCCATTAGAAACCCCGCTCGATCCCAAAACGTCTATGTTCATACACTTTGGTCACCGCGCATGCGGAGAATGCCGATATGTCAACCCCACAACCAGCCCATCAGATGCTCCTTCACGAATGCTTCACTTCGATACCTCACTCGACCCCATCGGACCAGGCAGCGTATTTCCAGTCTGGGGACTACTTTTTCTCCGCGGAAGCTTTTTCCCGCGACCGCATCACCACCAGGACCGCATCACCACGGAGGAATACATTCCCTTTTCCACAAAATTCAAGATGGCGGCCAAGCGCACACCTCCTCGTTAGTCCGAGTTGTCTCCATTGCGTCCAGAGTGTACAGATGGCGCTACTAGTTCCTCCTCAAATCCTCCCCGTGACGTCACTATATCCGGGTGAAAGGGACCTCGATCGGTCCTTTACCTACTACTATGGTCCGTTTCTGTAGTGACGCGTCAGTTCGGTCTGTAGTGGCTGTCAAAACTCAGATCTTGCAACAGGGGAAACCGTAAATCCGTTGACGATATACCTGAAATGTCTGATATTCGAAGATTTATTAAGCCGGCGTCTGCTGGAGAAGGTGAGTTGAGTACAAAGGAAACAAACTTAGGGTCCTGCTGTTAGCACTCAGAGCAAACGCAAGTTAGAATAACGCATTATTATTGTGTTTTCAAGATGACAAAGAGAATAAAATATAATAATGATATTTGACAAATGATGTATAAATTTAATTGTTGGAAATCGCTCAGAATACATCCCAGGACATCTAAGGCTGGTTAAAATTAATTTCCTGTCGAGCATGAGTTTTTGAAGAAGAAAAATCTGGGTAGAGCGGGCGCGTTTTTTTTCTGTTTTTGTTTTTGATGAACGAGGTCCGTGAAAATAAAATCTCAAAACCTTGCCTCGTTACGGTTGTTATTCTATCAATAGACGATTTCCTATCTTCACTATGTGCGCGGTTACTTACAGCCAGCTATCACATATTTTGAAGATGAGAACCCAGTTACTCTTATTCAAACATAATTGGGCCAATTTCCATGGCATCCGGCTATCTCCCACGTGGTATTTTTAGTGCGGCGGCCTGACGGCGGAAAATGACCCTTGGACTAAATGACATGATATAGCCTACAAACACACTCCACGTATATTTTGTTCAAACTCTTGTAATTAAATTTCTTAATTAGGGTATTTTGTGATACAAGAAACGAGGCTGAGCGATTCATTTCGATGATCGTGCTTTCGTAGAACCGATAGGCCTACACATCGAGGGATGACGGTCAATTTTGAGTGACCCTGAATAGGACGGTTAAAAGAGCGACGTCATGAATTCCACCGTGACGGAATCACCGTTGGGAAGACTTTTTTTTAATTCATAGCCATGTACTCGGAAGTTCCGTGGCCATACCCATGTAGTTTTATGTTTAGTTTGCTATATGATATCTGTTTACGGATCCATAAAAAATATACAGAAGATCCAGCGTTTTCAGTAAATCATGCCTCGAAATGTTCGTGACGGAATCACCTGAAATGGACATGGATTTAACTACTGTTGCTTGTCGATTTTTTTTTTTGCTGCTCTGTTTCAATCTGATTATTCTTATAAGACATCTCTTACTAACATACAGTAGGCCTACACAAGGATGATAAGATTTTTTTCCTCGTGAGAAAAAACCCGATTGGATCATCACAGGGCTTAAATCTAGTCCGTGTCGGAATCACCAAAAAATCGTGATGGAATCACGAGTGCGTTTTTTAAACGTTTTCGGTAAAAGAGCTTTATTAATTACACATTTTCTCCAGAAAAAAATTATTCCTATGGTGAATTTATCACTTCTACTTACAAAATTGAAACTCTGAACTATTATTTTTATCAAAGCATACAGTTCCTGTCACAGGCATATATTTTCTACAGATGTTTGAAAATAGTATGGTTTTCAGTAAAATGCAACTTTTCTTCCTTGACAATTTCGAATTTCCTGAGTTCTTCAGGTTCAAAAATTACGGGAAAAATATTTCCCGATTAAAACACATCATCTCTGTTATTGACGTGTCCCCGGAGATCATAGGAAGCCAATAGAAAAAAACAGCATGCTAATATATGGTCTACGAAAGAATGTGGAGTGAATTTTATGCGTAAAGGGGCTGTTTTTAGCGATGTCCGCTTTTCGTGGAATTCATTTTTTCGTATGAGGTCACTCCAATATCACAGCCAGGCCAAATTACACTTAGGTATCGCAGTCACAGACAACTGTACTAGAGCATGTACCCAATGTCCCTATACAAAACCGGTTTGACCGAGGTAACAATATCGATACCAATTCCTCTGCTACTCTGAAACTATTAGAGGCAGATTCGCCCGCAAGTTGAGCATTCCACCTTGCAATAATTTAATTGTTGGCACGTCAATGATCAGAAAACCTGACCGATACAAACTTGACCGAACTGAAGAAACACACATCAGAACGCTACCTGGGGCCAGGTTAACAGATATTCAGACATTCCTAGACAATTGTGGTCATCATCCCGAGACGAGCACACTTACTCTTCATGTAGGATCCAATGATTGTCTCGGAGAGGCGAATTTAGACCGAACACGTTCCCAGCTGCAACCATAAACTGCTGATCATTGTTACCCAGATTAGGGCAGGCTGGGTGTGACTACAACAGCAATATCTCGGAGCTTAACCTTCGTATGGCATACTTGATAGTTTGTAGGGTTTGTGATACAGGAAATATCAACCCAATAAAGAGCCGCTCTATGGATTAAAACAGCAATAAAGGATCTCTTATACAAAGATATCGCCCGTTTATCACATAAAACTTACGAAGAGAGAAATTCAATCATCCAGAGAAAATGTTAACATTTTTTCTTACTTTTTTAATCAATATGACGATGACGCTCTATTCGCTTTCTTAATATTTCATAGAGCATATTAGTTGACGTTGCTTTTATCTTGTAAAACAAAATTCCCGCGTCGAGTGCTTTATTGTATCTTAAATAAAGAACAATTTCAAAGCGATTCATTCTGAATTGAAAACGATATGCTGTTTTATAAATATATATAGGCACTGATATAAAAAAAGATTAAAAAAACGATTGAAAATGTTGTCTTGGTGTCAACTTTTTAAAATATACCAGCAGATAATAATGAGAGTGTGCAAGTTCTGCACAGAAACGGATAACGAGTATTTTAATAAAGAAATAATTGCACATTTGACAAAATTAGATTGCCCTATATGCGTATTGCATTAAAAAGAAACTTGTTTCAAAAAATAACTATATTAATTATTACATATAGCTTACATCTTCAAAATTAGTCACATAGCATCAGATGTAGCTGGAGAGTTCATTCATTAGAAATTATGTATATTTATGCACGAGGAAGAGATTTAAAATTAAATTAAATGACAGCATGTTTCGAACAAAATATTCCGATAACTGATGCTCCCCGGGCATGCGCACTTGAGAAAAAGTCCTGAGAATTCCAGAAGTCAAAGTCGCCAGTCGCCGCGCGCCGTGGTTCATCCGGCGAGTGGCGCGCGGCGAATTTTTCCAGGTTAAGAGATAGAGCGAAACTCGCCGTGTTTTACGGCGGGTGGCGACTGGCGAGTTTTTGCAGGTTAAGAGATAGCAGAAAGTCGCCAGTCGCCGCGCGCCGAAGAGGTCCACGGCGCGTGGCGAGTGGCGAGTTTCACTACAGTCAAAAGTCGCCAGTCGCCGCGCGCCGTGGTTCATCCGGCGAGTGGCGCGCGGCGAGTTTTTCCAGGTTAAGAGATAGAGCGAAACTCGCCGTGTTTTACGGCGGGTGGCGACAGGCGAGTTTTTGCAGGATAAGAGATAGCAGAAAGTCGCTAGTCGCCGCACGCCGGAGAGGTCCACGGCGCGTGGCGAGTGGCGAGTTTCTAAAAGTCGCTACGCGACGCAAACTTGGCCCAAACAGAACACCATACCTTCGCCTCCAGGCTATGTGCAAAACCCACAGACGACGTTTCATACGGAATAGCCATCTCTATATATCGACTTCAGGAGAGATCAAGTCAGACTTATATCACGACCACGTGCACCTGAATGAAAAGGGTATCGCGCAAGTAGTATACATTGCGCATTAACCCTATTATTGACCTTTGATCCCGGAAATTGTGGCGGTCACGTGGCGGAGGTCAAAGGGCATTGGGTGCACTTGAGCTGACCTGTATCCTTTCATCCCGTCTCTGACCTTGGAGCATGTTTAGGCATGTTAGGGGATTCCTCCGCGGTGATGCGGTTTGGCGGTGATGCGGTCTGCCTCCGCGAACAGAAAGTAGCCCCAAGTATATAGAGGGGCTGAGGGTATGCCTGACTGTATGGGATGCATGTATTGACTTGTGTCTGGATTTTTCCCATTACGGGGAGTGCGCGGGTGTATGACGTAACTTCCGGTCTACATGAATCGGGCGTGAGCTGGGTATGACTGTATGGGATGTACTGACTTGGTTCTGTTTTTTTCCATCATGCGGCGGTCACGTGATTAGGAGTGCATGTACGGACTTGTATGCCGTCCATTCATTTGAGTCGGGGACTTGGGGTCCGTACGGAAGGATTTTGCAAGTCATGGGTGGGTGTATGTAAAATGAGGATTTGTCTCGAAAATATAAAAAGCGGAACACGGACTTTACCCCTAAAATAGGGGAAAACCCCTATCAACTCTATCCCAAAGGGCTAATATCGGTCCCTGGCTTACCGGGTTCTGCCTTGAGTGGGTGTATGTGAACTTATAAAAAGCGGAACACGGACTTTATCCCTAAACTAGGGTAAAACACCTATCAACCCTATAAAAAATCGTCATATCGTTCCCCGGGCTTATCGGGGCCTGTGTGCATGGGTGGGTGCCTGTAAAATCAGGATTTTTCCCGAAAATATAAAAAAAAACACGGAACACGGACTTCACCCCCTAAACTAGGGGAAAACCCCTATCAAGGGCGTATATTGATTCCCATTGACCTTTGACCTCCAGTATATAGTGCGTATATTCACTACCATTGACCTCAAAATGTGCATATCGTGACCTTTGACAGCCAATCAGAAGCGAGTATTTTGACCTCGTCTGACTGTATGCATGTACTGACTTGGTTCTGGGTTTTTTTCCATCATGGGGAGTGCGCCGGTGTATGACGTTACTTCCGGTCCGCGTGAATCGGGCGTCACCTGTGACTATGAGATGCATGTACTGACTTGGTTCTGGGTATTTGCCATCACGGGGAGGTCACGTGATCAGTTCAAGGTCATATCCAGTATAGTGTGTGTATATTCATTACCATTGACCTTTGACCTAAAAAATGTGCATATCGTGACCTTTGACAGCCAATCAGAAGCGAGTATTTTGACCTCATCTGGCTGTATGGAATGCATGTACTGACTTGGTTCTGGGGGTTTTCCATCACGGTTGTGCGCAGGTGTATGCCGTCACTTTCGCGTGAATCGGGCGTGACCTGGGTATGGGATGCATGTCTCACCTATTTCTGGGGTTTTTCCATCACGGAGAGGTCACGTGATAGTTCAAGGTCATTTGAATGACAGGAATGCATTGGTGTGTGACAGAGTCGAGCAATAAATGTCCAGGTTCAGGTAGCTCCGCACAAGAATGTTTATCGAAGAAAAAGTAGGAATTTTTGTCCTATCACTCTGGCTACGGTAACACAGCACTATACAGTCTGGAGGCGAATGTGAGTACAGCTATGCGTGTCAAAGGCTGTGCTATCGTAGGCAGAGTGATAGGACAAAAATTCCTACTTTTTCTTCGATAAACCCGCTCCAATTTACAGGGTCACATTATAAGGATGTGAGGAACACACCTAAGGTGTTTTTACGCAGGTAAACCGATTTATTTCAAATTTCCCGGGTTTTCCACACCACCACACGCATAACCATACGGGTCTAAAATCGAGAAAATCATTAAAAATATAGTGTTAGCCTGCAGCTAGCCTTCTGAATTTTTAAACGATACACTATCAGTTCCCAAAGTTCAAGTTGAAATAATTCTTACACGTCAACTCGCATTTATTGCAAAATAAGACCGGTTTAAAGATGAAAAAGAAACACAAAATTTCAGCGGGCCTGAGCAAGCACAATGTTTCGATGGGAAGATTTCGATGACGTCCGCGCGCTCGTCCAGGAGCTCTACGGTTAGACTATAAAAAGTGCGCAGTATCTCGTCTTCTATCCATACATCATGGCTAATCCTACTAGACGAACGCTATTCAAAACGATGAACCAACAAGATCCTAGAGAAAATAGAGAACGGATTCGCCCAAGTGGAGAAGACAACGAACAGGTTACAATCATTACGAGCTTGCAGCGTGTTCATGATATGAAACTAATATTGCTGAAGCTTTGGCACGGAGAGGCGCACAACAAGATAGAGAAATAAGGGACGCTATGGGAGAAGAGGACGATGATGATGAAGCAACAGGCGATGAAGATGTACCAGCGGTGGAGTGGTTAAACAGTAGTAGATCCCCAGCAACTACAGCGGCTACCACAATGATGCCTACCACAACGCCGGCTACCGCAACAGGAATGACAACACCACCACCACCTCTAGCAGAGATCGCCCGCCTGAACGAAGAGATTGATGAATTAGAAGAGGACACGTCTAAACTACGTGTACAACTGACTAAGGAACAGCAAAGATCCATCTGTACCGTGTGTCAAGACGAAGACACGATGTACGCCTTTTTCCCTTGCGGTCACCTGTGCCTATGTGGCGTATGCTTGCTATCCCTGTATAGGGGGGACGTGCCAGTGCGCCGAGACAGAGGAGCTTCATTAGAAGATACGATGCCCTGTGTGTCGGGCGTGGGTGTCAGGCGTGAAAAAAAATTGTTGCCCGTAACAGTGTGATGACGCTATTCTTTTCAAAGGTCCTTTTTAGGGCCACCTATTTACTCCCGAAAGGGGGAACACTTTCTAACTAAAAGCAAAAACAACACCAGCTCCCTCACCAATATGAAAACATAAGGTCTTCACCACAGTAGACTCTTAGTGTTGAATTTTTTAAATACAATTAACTTTGCAAAGGATGAACACTAACATACATTTTGAATTTCTACTATTTTTATTAACACAGTAGAATGAACATAAGGTCTTCAGTAGACAGAAGACTCTTGGTATTGAATTTTTTTAATACAATTATACGCTATCAAGGCGCTTAAATGAACATAGAATGAACATTGAATTAACATAGAATGAACATAAAATGTAGGAATACGGTGATGTCTGAATGTTCAATGCAACAATGCTTGTGTGAAATGTTCAATATTTATGCAATAAGACTTTTTTGAACTCGTCATTGTCTTTCTGCCCCTGGTACACGTAGATGAAGGTGTCAATCTGTTCACGTGGAATTCTGGGTGAACAGGCAGCTTCCAATGCCTCGGCAATTTGCACCTCGTTCACGCCCTGTAGTCCCTCAGTCATTAGCGCGTCTGATGGTATACTATTGTCCAAACACGTATGCGTGTTGCAGAGGCCGTTCTTGTTCCCACAGCCTGCACATTGCTGTATACGCAAGTGTCGAATGCGCGGTCTGAGATGATCCAGGAATGTGTCGATGTTCTTCTGATAAATATACTCAGTGACCTGGTCAGACAGGACTTCATGAATTTCAGCTGTGAGACTCTGCAGCTTCCGCCATGCAGGAATTTGCAGGGTCACACCCTGAGGTAAAGGAATACGCTTTTGCGTATCTGCCCTCAACTTCCATTTACGAATATGCACCAGCAGCATGTTGTTGAACATAGAACAGGTGAGAAAGATGTCACACACATAAAATTTCGCTTCGTCGCTCCCCTGGTGGTCAATGACCGCATCGATGGCGTAATAAATGGCCTGTACTCTTATCCAGGTCTCCAACGTCAAGGCGATATGCTTAAGTGGTTTGTCGTCCCAGGCCGGTGCGTTAAAATGCACTTCCTCTCCTTTGACACTCATAGTTAAATAGGGAGTGAGCTCCCAAGTGTTCGTCTGGGCGGCCTGGTAGGCCTGCTGGAAAATGTCATTGATCTCCTGCACAGACATAGGAAGTAGCACCTCTTCCTTCAATTGCTCAGGAACTTGCTGGGACACTGGCTGAAGCACTTGCTGAGGTATTTCTAAAGGTGTTAGTCGGGGACGTTTGGGTGGTGGACCGGGTTTGGCAGGTAGACCGGACTTTTGGTGCGTACGTTTGGTAGCTGTACACCCTTCGGCGATGTCCATGACCATGACTAAGATATTATCTTCTGAATCCTGGGCTTGAAGTAGATCTGCTATTCCTTCATTTCCACTCTTCTTCAGCGCCTCCACAAAGGCTTGAAATGCTAAGGGGCCACGGCGCATTAGATCGTCGATGAGGGCTCTGTTTTGTCGTGAAGTGGTCTTCTGCGCCATGATATCTTCGACACCGGGTTTAAGGATTATGTTTTGCACCATAAGCAGATCACATAGTTCGGCCACATACTGCATCTCACCAATGAGGTGAACACGGTGCTGTAGAAGCTTAGCTCGGTGGGATGACTCCATGACTGTGGGCTCAGGCTGGTGAAATAGACTGGTGAAGTTCAACTGGTCAAGCAGGCTCATGAGGCTCAGGTAAGTAGCTCCTGTCGTGAGAGTGGTTCAGGCTGGTAGTCTGATCAGGCAGGCTGGTCAGGATAGCTGCGTTCGGCAGGCCGATGAATGCACCAACTCCCTAAAAATTGCCCATTTTATACGTTATTTCGTGACATTCGGGTGTTTTCGGTATTCTCCGTGTGTCTTTTCGGTATTCTCCGGGTGTTTTCGGTCACCTCCGTCACTCTCCGGTGATGACATCCGGGTCTTTTCGGTCACCTCCGGCACTATCCGGTTACCTCCGGGTCTTTTCGGTCACCTGCGCCACTCTCCGGTGATCACATTCGGGTATTTTCGGTCACCCCGGCCACTCTCCGGTCACCTCCGGGTCTTTTCGGTGACCTCCGGCACATCTTCACGGACCTCAACGAACTCGTCAGACCTCTTCGGTCATCTCCGTGTCTCTACGCACACCTCCGTCACATCTCTCGGTACCTCCCGCCACCTCTTCACGGATCTCACCGAAAAGACACGGAGGTGAACGACATTGTGGGAAAAACCCCATTCGGAACTCCCGAGCGGAAATCTACGAAGGGGACTGATTCTACGCTCGGGGGACGACACCATGAATTTCCTATGAATCTCCAGATGTGACGCGCCGGAACGGTTTAATACGCATGGCTCCGAAGCCCAATCACTCTCGCGGAAGCCTTAATCCCCGACCAGCAAATATTTCCCTGCGAGTCTCTGATTTACGTCAGATATTCTAAAAACTGTTTATTCTTTTCATTCGAAGCACGTTTCAATAGAAAACCATCAGTTTAAATGGTACACACGCCATGTATTGGCAAGATATAATTCCCGTGACGTCACTGACAGTTCCCTGACAGGCAAAATGGTACATCTTCAGAAAATTTATGACCTAACCCAAAGATCACAAGATCGTTATTGTTTAGCATCATCAGATAAACAAGAATAGTACGATCAGACAACATGCAGGCGAAAATATGGTATAATTGACGTAATTCGTTGTTTTCCGCGTTTCAATGGTTGATCTTCAATGCAGAATCAAGGTCAACTAAATTTATGTCTGCTGCTTCAAACGAGTAGGCCATAAATAAAGTTCAACGTTCAGTTTTATTTTTTTAACAACAAAACTTGCATAATGATAGCAACAAAAGTACATATCATAGGGCGTGTGAACAGTACTATGTAGTGAATGAAGAACAGAAATGCTGCAACTGCCTTGCCCTGATCAAGTACATGTCACGCTAAGAACCTGGTATAGGTAATAAATTTTCCGAAGATGTACCGTCTTGCCCCTGACGACCGAAACACACGTGACCACGCTCTAGTTCAATATGGCGTCAATGGCCTTCGAGGGACATCTCAAACCGGAGATCCCCGAGAAGTTGCGAATGGGAAAAACCCCACAGACAGATCAGTACAAACTCCCACGGACCTGACCGGAGAAATATGGAGGTGAAAGACATTGTGGGGAAAAACCCCAGTACAGGCTCCTCTCACCGAAAAGACACGGAGATGAACGACATCCCCGCAAACAGGTCAGTACATCCATCATCCTCACAAGTCACGCCCCATTCACCCAAACCGGAAATGACGTCATACGGCAAGGTCACGCTCCATTCACCCAGACCGGAAGTGACGTCATACGGGACAGCGCCCCATGGTGGATGCAAGAGTTACCTCCCCCGGCAAAATATGGTCCTTCGTACGCTTCCCCTACCACTGCGGTGGGACTAACATTGTCCACTGAGCCAGTATGGGCCTATCCAGACTTCCGTGAACTTTTCCAAAACTTTCACCGCTAAGCTTCTAGACCCCTCCCATCGTGTTCTATAGCTCGAGACGAAGAAAAGAAGATCCCGCAACCCATAGTAAAATGCACAACAAAAAAATTACCACCCGTATACCCCATACAGGCATTCCTCGTATAGATGCAATTGTGCGAATCAGGGCAGATGACTCGGAGTTTGCCATTCAGATGATTCGCCCTGTCAGAGTTGTCTTCCTTGCCTCCAGAGGGCAGCACGATCGATGTAGTGATGTCAAAAGGGCATCCCCACAGCAAACGTCGCCATTTTGTACGTTTATTTTTTGCGGAGATATGCTGGACAATAAACGCTCGACCCTGGGGTCGCACTATGCTAGACTGGTCATAATAACATGGTCCAACATTTATAGGTTAGGTTTATTACTATTTTTCTTCCTTCCCATGGTTTCGGTTATTTTGTTTTCGTGCCAACACGGTTTTGGGGAAAGCTTCGGAAGGGCAGATACAGGCTATATATTGTCCCACAGATGGACGGACATTGCCGGAGATTCCCTGAGAATGCCGGAGATTGCCGGACATTCTCCCCCGCGTATCACAAAAATACTTACTTTCAAACCTTTTAGCGTTTCAGTAAATGTCTGATATGGTGACCATCCCCCCTAAATTTAATGTTCATGCAAAATTAGTTTCCCTCCAGGAGGGATGTCTGAATAAGTTATATAAAGTTCTTAAAAATGAATAATGAAGGCTCAGCCTACCCCGTTTTACATGTAGTTTTAAAAAATGGGCAGGCCCATGATGCAGTCATGATGCAAATCTGCGTCGGGATTGAGTTCCTTACGTTCATCAAAAACTCTAAAAAAAATACATACTGTCGAAAAGCACAAGAAACAACATTTTACATTAAACCAACTTTATTATACATGTATGTACTTGTTATATTATATATGCAGATGCCATAAATAACAAAACTAAACCTTTATTTTGTAGATTGGGTTGGATTACCTACACTAACTGAACTACATGATTTAACCAAGCGCAACAATTCCGAACCGTTATTAGTTATAATGTTCTGGAGATGGAAAAAGCTCTGGGAATATGATAAAATCATTTTTAACAAATACTTGTGGATAAACCGGCCATTTTGTGTTACATATTTTCCCTTGCAGGCTTTAAATTAAATTCAGTGACATACTGACAAAAATAATGGAAAGTACAAAAGCGCTCGTTAAAACATAAGCTTCCTTCACAATGCTGTCTTATTCGTAACATCCGAGGCTGTTTAGAAAGTGGAATATTATGAAATGTATTATGCCTAACCCTGCCACGCACCTTAAGTTCGTCTCAAAGTGATGCTGTGATCTTTTGACCCATTCAATGGGTTATCCTTAACAAATCATAATGGCTTCTCCTGGGAAAACAATTCCACAGAACAGTACATGAGCCACAAATGGCCTTTCATCTGCATATTAACTGGCAAAGTAGGATCTTTAGACAAAATTGTGACCTACTGACCTACATAACTGGCACCTGTCCGTATTATTAAACGTTTCTGAACCATGTAGACCATTATCCATACACTTACCTTCACAACGATATCTTAATTGCAACATTTGGTCAATATATCTCGGTACACGTGTAATAATGTGACAATTTACCCTGAATTTCATGTTTAATCAAAATTAGTTCGATCTGTGAAATTGTTTAGGAAGAGGTAGTTGAAGGAATAAGGCAAAATTATTTCGTCAAAAACTTGCACATGGCCTGTAGAGTATCTACAGCTGTTATTTTTATATATTGGAGTATTTTCCAGTGTACACATCTGACAATATTGAACACATACACTAATTTTCATTCTAAAATCACGGTAATGTCATACTGATCTATACTGTACAAAAGACGTTGATCTATCAAATTAAATCTTCCATCATCTGATAGCTCATACGCATACCTTCACAATGAAGCCTTACATGTAACATAAATGGGTTTTTAACAAGTTCCCTGATCCGCTATAACTGCCTCTAGCACACTACCTACCTATGTTTCAGACTGGTCACCCACCCTAGAAAGAAGGATGTGTCTATGTCTGATCCAGTCTGGTCCACCAAAAAATCACAATGGAAATTTTCTAAACCGTGGGTCGAGGTTCATCCTAAACTAAGCCCATTCTCTGTTTGGGATGAAGGATTAGATCCTCGTCATGAAATTCTGTACTGAATCTGGTTGGGAGGAGAAATCCCTCATGTAAAATAATAGACTGTTCAGCGCCTGCTTATTATAAAATTCCAACGTAACCAAGATTCCACGGACACTCAGCAGGAGGTCTACTTGTCACCCCTGTCGACAGTTCCATGATCTACCATGGACCGACCCAAAACAGCGTTAAATATGAAAGCCTACACTTTGTGATCTATTTCCATGGGACATAACCAATATGATTATCAATACATTGGGCATATATTTGGGATCCATACAGTATAATTTACCGACCGCCGGTTCATGCGTCCGTATTAGTGGTATAGTTTTCAGTAATGCGTAGGCCTGCTATGACATTCCGGCGCGTCACATCTGGAGATTCATAGAAAAGTCATGTTGTTGTCCCCCCGAGCATACACTTGCCTTCGTAGATTTCCGTTCG
This sequence comes from Hanleya hanleyi, assembly GCA_036873755.1. Classification (NCBI taxonomy): domain Eukaryota; kingdom Metazoa; phylum Mollusca; class Polyplacophora; order Lepidopleurida; family Hanleyidae; genus Hanleya; species Hanleya hanleyi. The sequence continues at coordinate 23,398 of JAVTVY010009683.1, forward strand.
CAGTCCCGAATAGACTTGCAGTGTCACATCTCCAGCGAGGTCACTTTGATGTACTTGTACTCAAGCCCAACGCACACAGCGAACATTTTGGTTGTATTAGAACAAAAACAGGCTTTCGCGATTTTGCCAGTTTTTGTTCCAGACAGCGAACGTTTCATCTCGGAACAAACAGCCAGCGCTTCCAAGAATGCATAGCTTCAAGCCCGGAACATCCATTCTCATGTCATATGCGTGGGCGCAGCTTTGTCACATGGGCGCGGCTCGCAGTTTTTCTGAATACTTGAAGGCATCCGCTTCGCGAGAATGTTCTACTGTTAACCTTCCTCCAATTGTTCTGACACACTGTGACTTTGCAGTTTGTCAAATTTTGAGCATATTCGCAAATATGTAACTCTCAAATCTCCAAGTGAGGATCATGAGTAAATTCTAAATCTGGGGTACAGTGAGGATTTTGTACTTATCCATCAGAATTTCTGCTTTTCTGTGGAAAAGTGGGCAAAAACTATTTTATTTCACATCAGATTATTATTTACATGTACTAATTTATCATGCAGTTGTTGTTTTTTTCGAAAAACAAGCAAACAACACAGATATAAAAAAAGAGAAAAATCTGACAGTTAAATCGACCAAAATAATTGTATTTTTAAATGATGTCACTATGACGTCGTCAATGCGGCTAGCTTAGCATTTTCTGGCAGAGCTTGGCCCAAGGGAATAGTGTGAGAATTTTTGCTCCCCAGATGAAGGGGTAAGGCCAGGTAAGTTAAAATGATTGACGCAATCGACTCGCTCAAACATGGGCATATCCCACCAGGACATGGCCACATATCTATCCTATTGTAATGGCTGGACTTCATTATGACAGGCCTGCTCTCTGTCACACTGTGGATTTGTTAGACGAAATATGTCTATAGTTATAATGGTTTTAGTGGGACCTTTATATCTTCAAGATAGAACATTTATTCCCTCAAATCTTGGGTTCGTACTTTGTCGTAGAAATAGGTGTGCCCCGCCTAGCAACACCTAGCACGATATAGGCCTAAAATATCCCCCATTAAAATCTTCTCTCCAACCAGCCCGAATTCTATATAAACGTCTTGTTCGTTCTAAGTCCCAACCCAGTCTGACGATCTCAGAGCATGCAAGTTCAAGCTTCGGGCCAAAACTGGTTTGAGCGGGTTCTGAAGAAATAGCCCGGATGCAATCTCCTGGCATGTACGATTTATTTCACTATACCAGGGATTAACATTATAACGAGCGTATATAGCTATCTCTACAACACCCCTCCCCGTTTTCTTTTTGGCGAGAGTCCTACTTCGCCTAGCTAGAACCCTTCCTGTCGCAAGCAACCGCTGTTCTAGCGCTGCCAATAATTACTAAAACGCGAGACAAAGACGTGAATTCTCACATATATCACATGTGTCAAAATCCGTAACATGCAGTGTACAAAAGTACTCTCTAAAAATACCCAACTTCAATAAAATGGTAAACCATCCCACTAGTGCAGTCTTGTTACCAGACTGTCTATAATTATACCCAAACCCACTAAAATCTCGTTCAAATGGTCAGTCTCATGGGACTGATCACTTTATTTCTCAAAAATATGATCGGCGGGCCAGCCTACCAGCTTTACGGCCCAAATAAATAGTCAGCCGCATGAGACTGCTCACTTTAATTCTTAAAAATATACTCTGCAGGCCAGCCTACCAGCTACATGGCCGCAATAAATACGAGAACATTATCCAAACCCGGACTGGTATCTAGACTATAAATTGGCAGGCCACCCTACCAGCTACATGGCGGCAATAAGCACCAGTCCGTCATACAATCCACTACTGGAACAAGCCGCTAAACTACTAGCTGTCCAGACTATACATTGAGCTCCCCATTCTCTCTCCCCTAATAATTTCAAGGCTCGCATTCGTCAGCAGCCAACAATTTCGAGTGGAAGGGCCCTTCAAGGGCGTACGCACGAAGAGTCAGAAACGTGTGTGCACTACACGCCCACTGATCCCAATGTACATACGCTCTCGCAAACGGCTACCCCACCAGAGAGAATGTCTGCAGAGGAAGAACATAATCATAATTGCTACACCTCCACAGGTATCAAGCTCACACTCACAAAATCGTTGAGCTCATAACTAGAACAGGGTTGAGACTATAATCAAATAATGACGCATGTATTCACTCCCCGAGTGGTAGCTATCCTGCCCCACCGGATTCACCATAAATCATAACGCGAACCACAAGATATCGGATAGACAACTCTCTTCAGGGCTTCATGGTGAAGACATGGGATGAATAGGAATCGTACGTCTTCCTCAACCCCAGGTCTCCGACATGACCACCCGCACTACAGATTCTCAAACTATATCTTCTCCAAGTCACCCCATATATTAACCTCACATGAACGTGTCACATAGCTTAACACACACAGAAAACCCCACAAAGAACACACAATTATACAATCTCAAACAGAAGTCACATAGAGACGCGAGTGACGCGTATATCTACCACACAGAATCTTCACACACAGAAATTATCTAATCACACAGCAACCATCGAACCCAGGCGTCCAGCACGCGGTTCCCTCACACAAATTACATCAACACCTAGTTCATCACAACGCATCATATTCTTCTATAACACACAACACGTATAGCGCCGCAGCACACATCACAATTTCCAAACAACATCCAACTTCCGACTACACACCAGAGTTCTCCAACATACACCAATAGTTCCAAAATACACATTACATTACAGAACACATTACGAACGATTTGGGTCTAGAATTTTATGTATTTTCTTTCTTGAATTCCACAATGCCTCGAACAAACATCCTGTACAACAAAATCAAATCAACCCCCAAATAGGATAATTTCACATAGAAAATCAAAACCTAATACAATACATCCATCACTGCATACCCGTGATGGCACACATCCATATATCCCCACAAGGCTGACACTATACTACCTCTCTTCAGACGCATACACGAAATGCGTCACCAACGGCCCATCAACTAACTTCACCATTTATCAGTTACTGGCAGAGCGAAATGGAGCCCACATTAAGGGAGCGTGTCAACAGTTTTGACGTTCAAACTAAAAGAATGCGTCAGAAAATGAACAGGTACTCGTTCTTTTTCTTCCAGCAAACGAACGTTCGACAGTCAGAAAATGAACACTACCCCGTCAGAAAAATGAACGTCAGAAAAAGAACATTCTTTTTTGAACGTTCAAATTAGTATGTATGATAGTGGTCAGAATTCGCTGAAGGGCTCACATTACGGCTATCGTTTCGACTCTTATTAGAACGAAAAAAAAACAAAAAAAACAACAAAAACAGAACACTCGAAAAGGCAGCAACTTTGAGACTTAACTGTATTTATTTTGCACTAGCTTTCGTAGGTATATAACCCACTTCCTCTGAAGAAGTACTTTCGTTCTTTCAAAGCAACTATGGCAAAGATTTGACGTTTATCTACAGCAAATTCAATAAATGTATTTAATATAATAAAAGTGGATCTTTCGTGCATATTCTGGGGAATTATTTACCGGGAATTATAGAACGAGCGACATATAGGAACTAACGCGCGTGTATTATTTTTTTGGAAGAAAACGAGATGAACTATATAATATTAAACTTCGACAGAGAAATATCACCATACTGATTTGGTTTTATTAAAAGTTCGATGTGACCAAATATCGTAAAGAATGATACAATAATCGGGTGAACAAGTTGGTGAATTAAGCTCCTTAAAATGTTCGTAATTTGAATTAATTTGATAGACAAATAAGGACTTTGTTGTGATTAGAGCATTATGTTCATCCCTGTGGATGATCACTAATTCCAATAATGTTCTTTTCTTCTCCCAAGGACCACGATCATGAAATGCAAGGAGTCCCCATGCAGTTCGAAAGCCATGCTTCTCACAACAGGACTAGATCAATAGTTGTTGAATGCATAGCCCCCCACCAATCATGCACCAGAATTGAGATGTCTTTAGCTGCGGGTAGGAAATTGGTCATGTTTGAAATTATTAATATGCATTCATCGAATTTTTAACACCTGTCTTGGTTTTATAAATATAAAGTATATTTGCCGCAGCTCATTTCCTGAACTGAAATTATAAATTTATTATAGTTCACACTTGTTTAATTGGAATTTATACATCTCCATACTAACATTGTCAGAATCCTGGAGCCTAGTTTTCCATCCACACATGGATGAACTTTGTCAGAGATATATAATGGAGAACATAAATCGCAATAGTAATCAAGAACAAGAAAGGAAAAAAAACGTGTTTTCTTTTTGCTTGGAAATATGCCAATTGCATCCGCGCTGGGGGAGAAAAGAGAACTTGATCAGCTCCCTATTTCCAGAGTAACCACAATATCGTCATTCACTTGGTTTAAATAGTTTATTTGACGACAGGAGCGCAATAAGCCGAACTTATTAGTGCGTCTCCCAGTAATCGTAGAGGAAATACATAGTGACAAAAGTATAATATAGACATATAAATATACGAAAGTCATTCACTTATATAACGATTTATCCTTATGACATTGGGAATTTTTTGTCTTCAGTAATATTATCTTCAATAAGAAATGAGTAAATCAGGGAAAGTATACAGGCCTACAAACTACATGTATGATCATTATAAAAAGACATGGCCCGACTGAATCACGCAGAGACGCCATGCAGCTCCCGTCATATCTCAAGGTAGGCCGCCATGTGAGGTCTCCTATTTGTCAATAAAACCATGGAGTTCAAAGTTTTAGTTCCATTATAAAAAAAAAATAAACCTTGAATAAAACAGTTCTGATTGCCCAAGTCATTTCTTAAAAAAGATATATGGACCGATTGATTCACGTGGAGACTTCATCACGCATGTGGCGCCTGTCATTATGGAACCTGTGAGGGCCCCTTCGTGTGTAGGCTAAATAAAACAAAAGGACGCAGTTCAAACACCAACACATCAAAACATTTCTTTAAAGAAGATGGATATTTTTCATAGACCAATGTATTGAAATATCCTTTGTGGAGCCTAAACCCTTCCTTCTTTCCCGCATACAAAGTATTCTCTATAGGGCCCATTTCCAGCGCACGAACTTCATTTTCAATACATACTGTCGGCTTCTTTATTAAAATTATACCATTTCCAGGCATTACAGATCGCTGGAATACGTTTGTAAGTTGATAAAGAAAAATCATTTAAAGTAACATGTCCATGACGGAACAATCTATCCACGGGACGCAAGCGCCGTAGGCCATGACTTTTGATCGCCCGACCGAGAATCTCATTTTTTGGTGGATGAAGAAGAGATTCACGAAATGTAAAAATCCACATCAAACAAGTAAAACACTGTGGAAAATAAACAAGAAAGAAGTCATTAATTTATTCTGTCAAGTATTATATAAGCGAACACTCATATATAGGTGGTGACAAACCGCTGAAGCGGAGACGGGACAAGAAAAAGAAAAACGTTTCACTTTTAGTTTTACCCTTTTTTTATTGAAAAAAATCACCGACATCGGTAATACCACTCCACATGATTACGGAATGCATTGAATATATACACACACGAAGCAAAAGACATGGCAAATTACAATAAAATCTATAACACGGGAATGACGCGCGATGAGAAAGTAGTTTTGATCCGGCGCGCTTTTTAGTATCGGGATGGCAGCTTTCTGTATGTTGTTCATTTCTGCTCGCGTCAAACGCCAGCCGTTTGCGCACGTGAGAAAATGAACATGCGAAAACGAACGTGCGAAAATGAACGTCAGAGTGCATTAAAAAAATGAACGTTCAAAAATGAACGTTCGACTGTTCATTTTCTGACGCTGTTGTGTAAAATGAACGGCCTGACGCATGCGGAAAGGAACGACCTCCTGTTCAAAAATGAACGCGTTCGCGTCAAAACTTTTGACACGCTCCCTAAACAAGTCACCATTCCATAAAAATTCAAACTGCAAAAATCTTGGTGTCTCCAATAACCAAGGTTTTATCCCTAAAATCTACAACACCTCCATAGGCTGATAGGAAATCGAAGCCTAGCAACAGGTCGTCAACCAAGGGTTCCACCACTATATTTCCAGTACAGTGAAAATCGGAGATGGATAATGGGACCTGCCGAACTAGCATTCCCATACTGGTCATTCTCCGAAATGCACCAGTCAACCGAATAGGCGAAGACGACAACCCCTGAAGACCCAACCTGGCAAATAGATGTTCACTCATGACGGTGACTTGGGCGGCCGTGTCTACCACGGCAGTCACCGGCACAGACCCAACCTTAACTGGAATGGACATCGCCCACCCCTGGGAACGAGACAGAGTAACATCTCTGACTGCTGCAGTAAGTTCAGTAACACCTGCCTCGTCTCCCGTGGACGACTCCACACCGCCATTTGCAGTTGCTAATTCAGCCCACCCATCTAAACCACGGCTAACAGGACAAAAACGGCTTATGTGACCGGGTTTACGGCACGAGTAACAGAGTCACGGTGGACGGAAGGGTCGCGATGACCGACGGCGAGGGGACCTCTTATTTATCCCTTCCCCTTCTGCCTTACAAGCATCAGGAAAAGCCTCCCCCACTGAATCGACATTAACAGTCCTACATGTAACCGTCTGAAAACTCAAGTCTCTCAGATTATATCGTGAGGAGTTCACATAACTCAAGGCTTCCGAGATTGTTGTGGGGCTCTTTTCCATAGCAAATCTCACAGCCTGTATTTCCCTGCATCCCCTGAGAAAATGTTCCACCGCCACTGACTCAATAGTCTTTTCTGGCGCATTCGAATACCCGTCCCATGCCAACCTAGCGCATCTAAAAGCAAACTCCTCTAAAGTATCCTCGGAACCCTGCACTTCCGCCTGCAACCGCTGCCTAACTACACGCGGAGGTTCCCTACTATCATAATGGCATTCCATTGCTTTGAGGAGCATATCAAATGAGGTTTTGACTGCCTCTGATTGATAGCTGTAAAACACCATGGCATCGCCATGAATACAGTCCGTTAATTTCTTAAGACACTGGTCTTTATTCCACTGTCTACTTTCAGCTTCCAACTTAAATTTAACCCTAAATGGAACCAAGTCCCCTCTGGTCCCTGAAAACAATAAAGTCTTGGGAAGCCGGGGACTTTGGCTACGGTAGCGTTCTCGGGATACATGTCGTTCAGTTGATCTCGATCTGGACGAGCAATCGCTACATTTACTAGGAGAGGCCTCAACCTCCCCCTCGGTATCTATATCCCCTTGAAGATATTGTCCCCCTACCATACCATTGTCTAAAAACAATCCATTCCGATTTACTGGGCATTGGAAGTTCGGGGCTGAAGTGTGGCCACTGGGCGGTAACTGATTGAATATATTATCTACATCCCTAGTGTCGTCTGGAAACGCCAGACCAGCGTCCAGTCCTGTTGTTCCATTTAGATCTAATGGTCGAGAAGTGCAGCTGATGCATTCACTTGAACATGTGGTTCATTTTGTTGAACAGGGGCAGCATTCAACTGATTTGCAGTCTCTCCCCCACCCTCAATCAATTGTTCAGGTCTATTATTCAGAACAATATGTGTTGGATCCGCCTGACCAGCGTCCCCCGTTGTCTGTCCAGACGTCGCATGTGATGAAATCTTGCTTGGAGCACTAAGCAATGTAACAACAGTCCTCGTATCTAAACCTACTTGTTCCATCTTATCATCAACTTGACCTATTTTAGTGTTCACTTGTCGACCTAGTTGACCAACTTTAACATCCACTTGTCCTACTTGTTGACCTAGTTGTTGACACTGTACCACTATTTTCTCATCCAACTGGCCTAACTGAAGCTCATATGCCTTGACATCGTCATGCAAATGGCCCATTTCTACATCCAATGCATCTACTTGAGCCGTTATTTCAACTTTCCATGATCCAATGATTTCTTCAAGACGACGGTCAACTAAAGCATTAATGTATTCCGGACTTCCCGAAAAGTCTAAACCTATAATCTGCCCCTCTAGCACTAGATCGGCTATGTGCCCGGCACTAAACTGAGTCGCCTGCATAAAATTAACCAACCTGCTCTCTTCCTGCAAGGCTATCACACGTGCACTTCGACTACTCCCCAACCCTTTCAACTTTTGCAGTGCTTCCTCTGTAGCCACGGACACATCAATGGGCCCCAAATATGCCATGTTTTAGTGAAATGATATATGGTATATGCAAACAAGTCCAAAAACAATAAGGAATACTCAATCAAAATATAGTCAAATAAATCCAAATATACAAAGGCTTTCAATGAGTTTCCTTCTAGAAACTCACTGAAGCAAAGACAGCCCACATTGGTATGTCCACTACAAAACACCAAATCTTACATCAAAAATAAATAGCAGTGTCAACTTCTCACACTCAAGTTTCCACTCCAGAAACTCATTGAAGCAGAAGAAAGACCGTGTATCTCGGTATGTCCCCTGGAGAACACCAAATTGGACACGAAAAATGAAACGCAGTGCCAACTACTCACATTCACTGAATGAAGAAAAAAAAAAAAAAAAAAAATTTAAACATGTGCAGGTTCGAGTTCAAACTGACGAAACACTTTTATGAAGCAAATATACACGCGTTACCGCAGTCAACGCGTTCTAGTTTGCCTAATCAGCCATATCCATTAGGAAAAAAGAAAAAGAACAAGACCCATCTCTAGAACAAGTGCAACACGCGTTATCACACAGTCAACACGTTGTTGCAACTTGTCTGTTAATCTTGCACTATTTCAATTTACAACTAATTATGAATAGGGCACTAAAGAAACCCAGGGTGGGTCTGGGGAAAAAAGAAAAAATAAATTATCAATTGTCAATTGTGCCCGAAAAACAAGTCAGGTCACCTGTGTTCAACATAAATAAACCTTAAATTAACACAGTTTCCCGTGCCTGGAGGAAAACAACACAGAATACAAACTAGATTTTGGACTTGACCACATCGAGGAGTTAATAACTCCGAGTTCAAATACAAACAGGAAATAGTCTGTCTCGAGATGGCAAGCTGCATCAGAATTTTAACTCACTGGCTCAACATCATGAACAACCTTCAGTCTATCATTCAGACTTCTCAAGGATGAACATAGGCAAGTTACCATTTAATTAAATTTCAAACAATAGCATAATTGTGAATGGAGAAAACAGACAGGATATACAAATCATTAACTCAGTTCAAAAGGATTGAAGGATGTCTGATTACTTGTCGCGGTGACAACACCATGGCATCCGCATGAATACTATAATATATCGCAGTGACAACACCATGGTGTCACCATGAATGTGGCTCGCCTGACTGACAAACTATCAACTGAGCAATCAGAATCATGTATTGGACAACCAAAATGTAGGCAAATACATCTGTATTAAACCAGAAAATCGACAGGATGAGCGATTATTTTTAGCCGACCAATTGACAGCCGACAAATTGGAATATCACGAATACCACGACATAAATGGAACTATGCAAATTAGGGACAACCATTCAAAAAAAATATATCTTGAAACACAAAGAAAAAACGGGTTTCCCTTTTATCAGGATGGGGAAAACGTTAGCAGAAGACAAAGTCACATTGACCCGCGAACAATCTGAGCATTTACTATTGTATTCCAACGCACAATTGCATTCCAACTACAGATTTCTCATAAACGTCGACAAAATCTTCAATCCCAATCCAAAGACCCATAAATACTGACACATAGCAGAAATCTCACACAAGAATCAATCTCAGAAACAATACAATTCAATCGTACAGAAACACATAGACAACATAACACAGTAACACCCGGAGTGACAATGGACAAAAACTTCCATAAAAATTTGATTCTCCCCGATATACAGGCTCTATATGATAACCCAGTAAAAATATTTGAAAATTGTATAACTCTGCCAGGCTCAAATTATTCAATATCACAGAGTCAATTTATCCGGTTGTTACCAATCTATTGACCACGAACGGCCAAAATGCCACTACTAGGAACACTTCGCGTTTATCACAGGACAATAATGCTGTATACACGACGACACCAAATGCAATAAATGAATATAGTAAATCCACTATTCCCAAGAACTGTTGACTAGTTCAACTGGCTAAATACCAGGACTATATTTAATAACACGGACCGAATTGAGCATATCGAGTCTCTCAAAGAGACGAAACGATTAATTGCCACATTACACAGATCTATATATGCTGTCGACAGTGCCAAATTATACCAACTTGGCCTTCCTAATAACACAGCGCGCCTATCACAGGATAACAATACCGGTACTGTATATACAGCGACACCAAGTTTATTGAATGCATACGACCGATAGGCCTACACATTTACAAGAAATGTTAGCAAGCTCAGCCGGCTATATACCAGAAAAATATTTGATAGCATGGACTGAACTGAACGCACGACTAGTTTCATAACGGAAGACGGCGAAAACAGCTAACCGACCCCTACATGTATACCACACAGACCGATGTGATCATATTGTCAAATTTCACTATCGCGTAGCTAGCCTATCGGCCGAGACAAAGAAAAACCTGTCTAACACAATCGACAGCCTGCCAGCCGTGAAAGGATTTATACAGAATTATCGCGACCAGAATAGCTGAATATCAGGATGACCGAGTCCCGGTAAAACAATTCTACATACAAAGCTGTGCAAAGCCGGCCAAGAAAACAGGGAAGGTGGGGAACGCGAAGAGAGAGGACAAATGGCCGACTTCCACCCCGCGTTTGTTTACCGGAAATTTTTCAGATTTTCAGGCATAATTGGGTTCTCAACCACTCAAATAAATTAGTTTTGCTTCGTAGAAATAGGTGTGCCCCGCCTAGCAACACCTAGCACGATATAGGCCTAAAATATCCCCCATTAAAATCTTCCCTCCAACCAGCCCGAATTCTATATAAACGTCTTGTTCGTTCTAAGTCCCAACCCAGTCTGACGATCTCAGAGCATGCAAGTTCAAGCTTCGGGCCAAAACTGGTTTGAGCGGGTTCTGAAGAAATAGCTCGGATGCAATCTCCTGGCATGTACGATTTATTTCACTATACCAGGGATTAACATTATAACGAGCGTATATAGCTATCTCTACAACAACTTCATGTGAAGAATCATGGGAACAGTCTGGGCTTTTCAGCTGCATAAAGGCCCACACAATTCAGAATTCATCCTTTCATCTCGATCGAGATTTTGATCATTTACTTTATATCACATAAAACATCCCACAGAATGAAATTATCTCAGACTTTCAAGCAAATATATTGATATTCAAGAGACATGAGACGTTTCCACGTTTCAAGCATACTTTTCTACTTCAGAATAAACACTGGCAGCGTCCTCATCTCCTAGAATGTGGCCGATTTCACGCCCTAGTGATTCCACTTCAGAATATACAATGGCAAAGTCTCTATATCCCAAAATGTGGCTGATTTCATGCCCCAATGATTACACTCGTTTACAGTCTGGTTCGCTTTGGGTGGTAATTGTTATTTTTTTCCTATATTTAATATATGATTGCTCAACCGTAAATATTTTCGTGGATTTTACACGTTAAATTTCATATTAGTGTTAACCTCGTTCGAACAAATAGGCAAAATATTGGCTTCGTGACATACAATTATAATAAACAGGCAAACTATTATGAACAACCTATTCTGTCGATTCATTTTTTATAACATTAAGCAAAACGAAACTTTGGAGTAACGCCCAATACATCATCCTCGTCATGGAAATTCTGTACTGAATCTGCTTATGAGGGGAAATCCCCCATTTAAAATAAATACTGGAAAATAGGCTGTTCAGCGCCTGCTTATTATAAAATTCCCATGTAACCAAATTTAGCAGATTCAATTGATATGTAGACTGTTCATTCGTAGAACTGCAGTAGGAAGAATTCTATGGTATAGGCCTTTGTCGGTATATTTTAGGTGTTTGTAGCCATAGCAAAACACTGTGAAATCCCATATTCCATCCTCGTCTGAATGAGAAGGCTAATTGGTCAGTAAATCTATGATTACTCACTGAGCAAGTCTCTGTCTTTCTCAGTATTTGTATGCTTGCACCCCAGTGAGTTCATGTATCTTGACATGTCGACTTGGCTACCTCATAATCACAGAAAGTGCATTTGTATCCCCTTTTCTCCATGTCTTCTAATATGATTAACAGGTTTAGCCCTTTGAACGGCACTATGCTCACAATGTGAGCACTTGTATGTTTATTTTCTTCAGTGTGTGTTCTCAAATGTTTAAAAAGACTACCCTTTTGACTGGAACTATATTCACAATGTCGGTTCTTATACAGCTTTTCTCCAGTATGTATGCTGAATTTATGATTAACCAGTCTACTCTTCTCTCTGCTACTATATTCACAACGTGGGCATTTGTGTGACTTTTCCCCAGTATGTGTTGTCAAATGACAAACAAGATGAATCTTTTGACTGGAACTAAATTCAGTGTGGGCACTTGTGTGGCTTTTCTCCAGTGTGAGTTCTCAAATGAAGAACCATTGAACTCTTACGACTGGACATATATTCACAATGTGGGCACTTGTATGGCTTTTCTCCAGTGTGTGTTCTCAAATGACAAACAAGATCGCTCTTTCGAATGACACAATATTCACAATGCGGGCACTTGTACGGCTTTTCTCCAGTATGTTTTCTCACATGATGAGCAAGAGTCTTCTTATGGCTGGAACTATATTCACAAAGGGGGCATTTGTGTGGCTTTTCTCCAGTATGTGTTCTCAAATGATAAACAAGTGTACTCTTGCGACGAACTATATTCACAATGCGGGCATTTGTGTGGCTTTTCTCCAGTATGTGTTCTCACATGATCAACAAGATTACTCTTTCGATTGGCACTATATTCACAATGCGGGCATTTGTGTGGCTTTTCTCCAGTATGTGTTCTCAAATGACGAACCAGGGAACCCTTTTCACTGAAACTATATTCACATTGCGGGCATTTGTGTGGCTTTTCTCCAGTATGTGTTTTCAAATGATGAAGCAGATTAATCTTTTTACTGGTGCTGTATTCACAAAGTGGGCATTTGTGTGGCTTTTCTCCAGTGTGAGTTCTCACATGAAGAACAAGATCACTCTTTCGAATGGCACTATATTCACAATGTGAGCACTTGTATGGTTTTACTCCAGTATGTGTTCTCATATGATAAACAAGACTACCCTTTCGAATGGAACTATATTCACAATGCGGGCACTTGAGTAGCTTTTCTCCTGTATGCGTTCTCAAATGCAGAACAAGATTACCCTTTTGAATGGCACTATATTCACAATGCGGGCATTTGTGTGGCTTTTCTCCAGTATGTGTTCTCAAATGATAAACAAGACCACTCTTCTGACTGGAACAATATTCACAATGCGGGCATTTGTGTGGCTTTTCTCCAGTGTGTGTTCTCAAATGATGAACAAGAGTACCCTTTAGAATGGCACTATATTCACAATGCGGGCATTTGTGTGGTCTTTCTCCAGTGTGTGTTCTCAAATGATGAACAAGATTACTATTTTTACTGGCAGTATATTCACAATGCGGGCACTTGTGTCGCTTTTCTTCTTTGTGTGTTATTAAATGGGCAACAAGATATTTCTTTTGGTCATATCCACACCCACGAAATGAGCATTTGTATGAATTTTCTCCAGTAGGCATTCCTGTAAGTACTTCTATGGCCTTGTTAGGAGTATCTCTGTACTCACAAGGAGAACACTTGTATGGCTTCTCTCTGTGTGTTCTAGTATGTTTAATTATCTCTCGGTTTGTAGCAGCCTTATAATCACAGAAAGAACATTTGTATGGCTTATTCTCTGTGAGCTCTGTTCTAGGTTGTACCATAACACTCTCTCTGTCTCTGCTATAATCATACACCATATTTGTTGGGGCTATCAGAGCAGTTGAATTGTCCACTTCCTCTGCCATCCTCGCCAGATCGACGTGATCGGGGTTTGCATTTTCTTCCATCGTCATATCTGTGCCCGATTGATGTTGAGCTAGAGCCACTAGGGAAGGCGTATTCACGGCACGGAGTAAATGGAACTTTGTGTCCAAACATTGGTTTTTTTCCTGAAAAAAAAAAGAAACAATTAAAATTACAACACATATAAGGGAAGTGGGAAGAGGTTCCGGCATACTGACTGCGTCACATGACTTCACAGAATAATCACCACACCGGTGAGATTATGTTTTGCGTGGACATCAAAGGCTACTCGTCTACTAATTCAAGGGAAAATCCGAGGTATACCTACGAAGCTATACAAGTTGATGGACAAAAGAATATTTAGATCAAATGATAATGATCTTGTATTTTCCAAAATTTGTCATTATCAAAAAAACTCCAGCAGACACCTTGGGTTCAAGTCTCTCTAGATTCCGCTATCTTTTAACATAATCATTTTTTTAACTAATCTGTATTGCTTGAAGTCGACATGGTGTAAATATCTGTGACTAATTTAATCAGTAATACGAGTTACTGTGTGCGAGTTTTATTTTTACGAGATTGCAAAATGACTGCACATTTTGTTCTAAAAAAGTGAGACTAATTATTTGCGGTTCTATTACTGATAGGGTTATACATGTAGATCAACGGCAGATCTCGACCAACAGTTTGACAGTTACCTCCAGGTCAGCATGTTATAGGTACACATCTCGTGTTCTAGGTTAACTAGAAAACAAAAATAACAGAACGCTGAAATATGACATGGAAAAGATGTAAACATAGTCATAAATCAATATAGAGCTTGAAGACATATCGCCGCAATAAACACTAAAAGAGGTTATTTACTCGTCCACACTTCCAATACACAGAACTGTACATGTAAATCAATTGACATCTCTAGGCGTGTTGGCTCTAGGTGGATACTACATGTAGGAAGCATAAAAGAAACCTTGATACTACATGTATTGTTTGGGTCTCTGTGAAGCTGAATAGGCTCTAGTCTAGACATATTGCTATCACCAGTCTTGGCTATTGTATGCATTGTCTCGTGATCCTTACACGGAGTATGGACCCAAGTTTGACACAGGTTTTGTCATACATCCCCACTGGTAAACTAAAAAAAAAACAACAAAAAAACCCAGACTTGTGTGTCAGACCCCCTCTAGCAAATTTCCAGCGTCCCATATACATGTACGTATGGCTATGACTAGATCATGAAACTACCCTATGATCCAGAAATATACCCTAGAGGTCTTGTCTGATTTATGAAAAAATGAAAACGAATTTAGTCTGATACTTGTCATGTCATGTCACACCTGCATTCAGCATTGTTTCTGCCAAAGATGGGTGCACAAGATCATGTAGAACTCGTCATAAGAAATATTCTTTCCGAGATGGAGAAGTTCCGGGTTAAGTCATAGACCTTGGTTCGTCATGTTTTTTGGAGTCCAACCCCAAGGAAGGATGTCAGATAGAATCAACACACGGGAGATACTTCGAACTTTCGAAACGGAATACCCTCCCTAAACTCTATACTTTCGAAACGGATTACCTCCCCTAAACCAAATTCGATGCATGAGTTGTTTCCACCGACACCAGAGGGCTAGTAGGCCTATCTGTCCCCGCACCTCCACCCCACCCCTCTGTGGACAGTTCCATCTGCACCCTCCAAACAGGGTTATCTCCCTTTCTACCACTCGATCGACCCTGCCGTCACTCACTTATAAAGTGTTCATAGTAATGGACACTTTTAATCAAGCTATATTAAATTTGTCAGCTACTGCTAGAAAGGCAATTTTTTCATTACGTAATGCTGTAAGTCCCAGTGAAATGAATGTCAATCTATCATTGAATCTTTTTGATAGCTTAATTCAACCCATATTGTTGTACGGCTCAGAGGTCATGGTGGGATATATGGATAAATGTAAACCCCTACACCTCTCACTGTTCAAAGAAAATTATCTGGAGAATGTTCACATAAGATATTGTAAACAATTATTAGGTGTTCACTCGAAAGCTGTAAATTTGGCTGTTTTAGGTGAACTGGGTAGAACACCAATTATTAAGGCGAAAGCTGTCCTAAACAGTATTAACTTTTTTCAGTATATCATTACCTCCAGCCTCACCTCTTTATTGCACAAAGCTTATTTGGAACAGGTAGAAGCCAGTAGAAAACCTAATGTGTGTAACTGGGTGAGCTATATAAGGAACACCCTATCAGATGTTGGTTGCTCACATATCTGGGACAACCAGGGATGTAGATTCCCTAAAGCAACACTAAGATATGTAAAATAAAAAATTACTGATATATGTTCATCTAACTGGAGAAACAAAATATCTGCACTCAACAAGTTAGAAACCTATTGTACATTCAAAACTAGTCTTGAAGCTGAGAGTGTCATATTTTTTATACCAAATAGAAGACATCGCGTCGCATTGACACGTCTCAGAATTAGTGCCCATAAACTTCAGATTGAGCGTGGGCGTTACCATGGTATCTCAGAGGACCAAAGACTATACATGTACTGCCTGTCAAGTAGTTGAAAATGGCATTTCCTCCTTGACTGTATACGGTTCAACCCCCAAAGAGATTTACTTTTTCAAACAATCCAGGCTTTGATTCCTGCACAAATAAGAAACTTGTTTTGTTGGTTGATGTCATCCCGCATACAGGATGTAATTAATGCAGTAGCAAAATACACATTTGAGTGCTTCTCTCAAATGTAACCTGATGTACCTATGGGAGATAACTCATGGGTCATGAATGTGCAGATTATTTAGTTCTCTCCCCTGTCGCCGACATACACTCCGGGTAAATTACCCACCATCAGCAACTGTTGATATTGCTTAGTTTAAGACGTAATGTATTGTGTGTGCATTGTCTTACAAAGTATCTTATTTTATTATATGTGTTTTATTGTTTGTCTGTACATGTATGTATGTTTGTAATGCCTTTAGCCCTCGGGCATAATAGTGCAATAAACTTTATCTATCTATCTTATTGAGGGCGAAAAAATGCATTCTCCACACAGTGGGAGTTTCACAAAGTCATACAGCCAATGACGAAGATTAAAAGTGCGAGATTATCCGAACGGCTGTGTATCGCAACAGCTTGAATTACATGTAACCAAGTGCACATCAAGCTCATTTTTTCAAATGTATCATCCAGGCTGTCATTCTATATTTTTAGAGTCGCCAATATTCCAAGTTTAAAAATACATAAAGCATTTGGGTGTTGGGCACCAAGTACTCTTGTTTTGGTCCCCCGGGGAAGTAGGCGTGACTGAGTACAGGCTCCGGGCATCAGTGCCTATCTAGTGCAACACAGTGGAAATTTCCAATGATTTCTAGGTCAGACAGCTGACTCCTGTTGTGTGATGTAGGTCAGTATAAGCAGTGCTGCTGCAGCCACAGAACAGAGCAGATATTTATTGTGATTTCGGTCTCTGATGTTTATAATTCACCTTATTATTTGGTGTCACGCGAGTCACAAATGTAAGTATTTTATCTCTTACCCACCAGTAAACAGAAGTTGGAACTTTTAACCATATATCAAAGACGTCTACTGCACTGAGTGCAGTATATGTCTAAAATTCCAGCAAAGAAAATTTCCTTCGCAAGTTTGAATTAATGCAGTATGTTCCCTAACTTTGTGTCACGTGAGTCACATCTTTGTCACACAAGTCACATACCCATTGCTTCTTCATACTGAGTGTTAGAGGCAACCAGTTGATGACATCTTATGTGAGATGCCTCGATCGCCCAGATTTAGTGAATAACAGAGCACAGCTTTCGTTCACTGATGCAGCATTGAGTGTGCCTGGCACAGACACGGTTTATTTCAAGTGATGGTTTCTCTGAGACTGTTTGATGGGACTGAGTAAACTTCAAATTTATAATATAAGGATAAGATGTCATGTGGGCTATTTTCCCCACTTTGGTTCCATTATTGAAAGCAGTTTGCATGTTTCCTTTTCAGATCAGAGTAAATGTCACGCGAGTCACAATGTTTTGTGTTACACGGGTCACATCATTCCTTGTACACCAATCTAAAGAGATACTCTTCAAATTTCTTGAGCACCTCAGACAGCTGACTACTGTTGTGTGATGTAGGTCAGTAGAAGCAGTGTTGCTGCAGCAACAGAACAGACCAGATATATATATTGTGATTTCAGTCTCTGATGTTTGTAATTCTCCATATTATTTGGTGTCGTGCGAGTTACAAATGTTAGCATTTTATTTCTTACCCACTAGTCAACAGAAGTTGGAACTTTTAACCATGTATCAAAGACGTCTACTGCAGTATACGTCTAAAATTCCAGAATTTTTTTTATTTGCTGGTTTGAATTAATGCAGTATGTTTCCTTAACTTTGTGTCACACGAGTGACGTCATCTTTGTCACACAAGTCACATACCCATTTCTTCTTCATACTGAGTGTTAGAGGCAAACAGTTGATTACATCTTATGTAACTTGCCTCACCCAGACCTAGTGAATAACAGAGCGCAGCTTTCGTTCACCGATGACAATCTCCAAAAAGCAAGAGCATTGAGTGTGCCTGGCACATACACTGTTTATTTGAAGTGATGGTTTCTCTGAGACTGAGTTGATGGGACTGAGTGGATTTCAAAGTTATAAGCTGAAGGATTAGATGTGATGTGGGAGGTTTTCCCTACATTTTTGCATTATTGAAAGCAGTTTGCATGTTTTCTTTTCAGTTCAGAGTTAATGTCACGCGAGTCACAAGTTTTGTGTCACGCGAGTCACATCATTCCATGTACACCAAAATAAAGAGATACACTTCAAATTTCTTGAGCATCTCAGTTGATGTTCTGGATATACCCCTCCAGTGTTACCTGTATTCCATTAATGACTTAGTCATAAAATGGGCCACAAATCTTAGCATTTGTATGAACGGGTGAGACGAGTGTCTTCGTGCCTGTCACGCGAGTCACGCACTTTGCTTTATTATTTCGGTACTTTCTTGATCAGCATTATTACCTTTGTTCCCTGTGTTGTAAGTGTCTTGGTTAGAATTTATATAAAATTAACACACTAACTAAAAAAATTGAGTATTAAATATTTATGAACAAAATAACTAAGTGGTCATTTCCACATAAACGTTGCACGGGTGACAAATTTTCACTTTCCCTCAGCATACTTAATTGTGATTTTTATTTAAGCTATATTAATCAAAGTTTCAAGAAAGTAGGTTTTTTGTCATCTGCAACTGTCAGGTTTTTAAAAATCTGCACTCGAATATGGATAAAATTCTGAAACATTTTTTACTAAAATGTATATCAAATTCATGATTTTCCTCCAGACATACATGTAGAAACTTAACTCAACAAAATGTTTCTTTGTTTTTTAAATACACCATCATGTCTAAGTTCCACAGTGTATACCATTTTACAATTAAAGTAATTATTTCCAAAATAATTGAAAAATTTTACTGCGTGGTGTAGGTGTCCCGTCTGTCACAAAAACGGATGATTTTTTAGGTTTTTCTTGAGTACAATAAATTTTAAGATGGAAAAAAAGCCAGTAACATTATTATTTATCTACTGTAACACCTCTCAACCAGATGCAATCAATTGTTTCATTCTTGATCAAATACGCTGATATAAATTTCAACTCCATATCTGTCCCGTCTGTCACAAAACGCTTCAAAAAGCAGCCATAGATTATCGAGTTAAAATTGCGTTCATATGGCACCAAATCAAACAATGTTTAGTAATCTAGATGCAATGAACATTGTGATGAATGCACAAACCTATATGCCTTGAAAGATTAAGTTTGCAATACAAAATATATACAAATGTGTAAATACATTAAATTGTGACAGACGGGACATGTGACAGACGGGACACTGAACTGATAACAGCGGATTTTGTGAAAATATGACCTAAAACCAAACAATGTGAAGTAAACTAGTGCATAATGAACATCTTAATTCTAGCATTGATCTACATGATTAAAAAAAGTCTGGAAACAGGAAGATAATTTATAGGCCATGAGATAATGTCCCGTCTGTCACAATAAGTTGTCCCGTCTGTCACGTCACTAATTGGCAAAAATCCATAATTAATCTTCTTCATAGAAAAACTGTTAACCCTAACTCTGATTACTTGATTAGTCCACTAACATCTGATTTACATTAAAAGTTGATTTTCATTTGAGAAGGAGATAGAAATCTATCTTGTCTATTCCTTTTTCAAATGCGTGGTCCCTGCTTGTCCCGTCTGTCACATTTGTCAATTCCAGTTGGAAAGAAAATATTAATAATAATTATTTCAATGTTTCTGTCTTAAGTTAAAGGACAACTAGTTCACTAACCACTGATAAGTTTTTGCTTAGATTTTTATTAACTTTAGTTTGGTAGAGAGTTGCGTTAACATCACAGGGTGGCTATCTTTTGTCCCGTCTGTCACGCTGGAAATGACCAAGTGACTATGTCACGCGAGTCACGGTGGAATGGCTGTACTGGTAATTAAGTTCCTTTCATCTCTCTACAACAACTACAACACTTCGTCAAAGCTTGGACACAATATTAACTCGTCTATACTCGACCAAGATCAAAGCTAACGGTCGTTTGTTTGAAAACAAATCAGCAATGTTTGTTTTTCGAAATAAATTAATGCTCACGCACAGTCACATCTGCAAAGTTAAATATCTCAGTATTTATTATGCTGATGAGGACTGTTTGGCTGATAAGATTAAGGTTTTGTGAAATGATGTTTGGTACAGGGCTAAAAGTAAAGTGACATACTCTCCCAGGGTGCTTTGCGCTACGCTGCATTTACCCCTGTAGGGGTCTCGCCATCTTTTGTAGGATTCCTGCAGAAACCAAGAACAGTTCTGTCTGTTTTACTGAGCACAATACGTATATTTATCTTGAAATATACTCAGCAGATATTCAGTGTGTTTCAGAATGGCAGATTCCACGATAACCTAGTCCACTAACACACATTCCGTCAATCATTGATGGAACATGACATTTGCAACACCTATAAATTCAAAAATATTGTTAACGAACAATGTGCCCTGTATCTTACTATCTTAAACATGTCAATAAATTGCATAAGATAAAATAAACAGGAACCCCTATGACTTCCATGTAGAGTTTTCAATTTAGCGGGACAAAACAAAAATGACATCTGCAACATTTTCGTTACCTATGTCATTTTTCCGTCAAAATCTAGTTTGTATATTTACAAGAAATTTCTTGTAAGACAAGCACTTGCACATGCTCAGTGGAATTCGGTCAATTGTATTGATGTATCTGTACCCTCGTCAGTGTATGACAGCACCCATGCTGTATTACAGGGTCTTTTCAAAATTGGACGGAAATGACATTAGCAACGTTTTTCAAATGATCATAGTATCCATGTACATGTATTGGTATTTACATGTACCACACTGGCAATGGTACATATAACTTAATAAGGTCAAGCTACATGTAGTATCAGTGTAAATCTTTTTCTGAATAATTTAGTTGGCATTTGATTTGTGGCGATTATTGTAAAAAAAGTATGACAGAAATATGACATTAGAACAAGTGACATTAGCAGCATTTACATTTATGTCTCTCTCTTATGCTGCAGACAAGAAATATATGGGGTAAGACTGTCTCTCTACAGGGTAAAATGGTTACACAACCTTGGTGGGTTTAGCAAACATGTACATGACGAGGAGTTAGTTTTTTAGTATTTTGAACGTTGCTAATGTCATTTTTCAGTTGGACGGAGAATTTGACGGAAAAGTGGACTAGGTTATCGTGGAATCCGCCGAATAGCACTGTCACAATGTTTGAAGGCAGCTTTTTGACAAATAACCCCAGAATTATATGCTGCTGAAATATATATTGGTGAATCGCGGCTGATATTAATTCGCCCAGTTAGACGGTCGTCATGTTCGTTTACAGTGGCAACAGATGACCTCGTGTCAACTCCGGCAAAGTCTGTGAGACCGTGACAGTGCTAAATGTAGAGGCGCGAAGCAGAATGTAATGAATGTCTGGTAGAGCTTGATTAAGTGAACGACGGCAGGGTCGAACCCTGTTTGGGGGTTATTCCATCTGCAGTGGACCGACCCACAACAGCGTTGATTTTCAACTGGCAGATTCGAGACAAACTATGACATTATATAACTGCCAGTATATAACTTAAACTTGTTACACGATTAATGTAACTTTGTTAGATTATATTTCCATGGGTCACAACAAATACGATTATCAGCACATTTGTCATAAATTTAGGATCGGTATCGTATAGTTTGCCGGACAACGAATATGCGTCGAGGTTAATGTTATGGTTTTGAGTCATATCTAGAGATTCATACAGTGTAGGAAGTTCAAGTTTTTGTCTTGCGAGCGTACAATCGATCCCCTTCGTAAATGTCCACTCGGAAGTCTAGAATAGACTCCAGCGACCTCTAACGAAGTGACTTTTCTGTATCTGTGCTCAAGATGTGCACCTAAAAAGCATCAAATATCCACATGTAGAACCCATGTCCGACGGTAACGGGTTTCAGACATACGAGCATCTGCAGTATTAACCTTCAAACTGCATTTGCAACGATAGCGGTAAACAAAAATTCATTCTCAGGTTTGAAAATGTAATCTCTGGCTGTAAATTGAACAAAATGTAAAAAAATTCTTGGCCCATATACATGTATATTGAAAATATTTCGAAATGAAATGAATATCGTTCACAAAATGTTTTCGGTACATTCTGAACAAGTGAGACTAATTCTTTGTGGTTCTTTTATTGTTGCTGTTGCTAATACTAGGGTTAAAGATCAACGGCAAATCTCGACCAACAGTTTGACAGTTACCTCCAGGTCGGCGTTCCCCTATACACATGTACTCGTACAAAAATGAACAGGACACTTCACAGACCGTGAACAAAACCGATCAAGATAAATTGACTTATGCGCGCGTTAAACAAATTCTTGTCGTGGAAATTATGACCAGCAAATGGTTCGGAAAACGGCGCTGATATTCTAGCATATTGTGTAGAATGTGGACTAAAAATTGTTATGACGCGTGAATTGAATACTCGTACAAAAATGAGTTCTCCTCTTTCTCTAATACTGTCCTTGTCACATCAACATGATCAGGATTTCCATTTTCTTCTATCGTCATATCTGTACCTGATTGATGTAGAACTAGAGCAGTTCTTTTATCTTTGATACTGCTGATAGATATTTTATGAAAATTACCAATCATGCAGGATGATTTATTTTATATTTACCAAACCTGTGCCACAAAACAATTACAACCACTTACCGTGTTGTCCTCCGACTTGTATTTATGTGGATCAAATATATCAGCCGAGTATAATGGCTCTAATTTCATTCTTGTCGACGTGTTTCCATCTGCAGTATCCAAGTTGTCCAACGGAAGGGCTGACATTCCGAGTTTCCACGTGCAGTGCATAGCACCTCCCCCATCCTTGTTGGATAGTTCTTGTTTCACGGGAACATTTGGAAGGTTCAAAATATATTCGAAATATTCGGTTTTACTACTTCCAACCTGAACCATTGTGCCAGAGGTGTCTGTATCGAGCTGTTCATGTTTAATCCGTACCGGTGCCATTGAGGAATCCACACGGCTGTCTGAATGTTGAGGAGGTAGACAGGAGGTAAATTCCTGGTACTCCAACACAGGGTCCTGA
>JAVTVY010009684.1:0-48538 GCA_036873755.1 Hanleya hanleyi
GCTATCCCAATGAAGCTTCCATCCAAGTTTAGTGAAATTCCATCCAATAGTTCTCAAGATATCTTGCAGACAAAGCCTGTATATACATGTACAAGCAGATGGACGGACGGACGGACACCGGACGAATGCAGGCACACACACCAAAACCTAGTCAAATGAGGGGGCTATCCTAATGAAGCTTCCATCCAAGTTTGGTGAAATTCTGTTCAGTAGTTCTCCAGATATCTTGCAGATAAGCCCTGTATATACATGTACAAGTAGACGGACGGACGGACACCGGACATGGATGAATGCACGCACACACACCAAAACCTAATCAAATGAGGGGGCTATCCCACTGTAGCTTCCATCCAAGTGGAGTGAGATTCCGTCCAGTAGTTCTCAAGATATCTTGCAGACAAGGCCTGTACATACATGTACAAGTAGATGGACGGACGGACGGACACCAGACACGGATGAATGCACGCACATTCACCAAAACCTAATCAAATGAGGGGGCTATCCCAATGAAGCTTTCATCCAAGTTTGGTGAAATTCTGTCCAGTAGTTCTCCAGATATCTTGCAGACAAGCCCTGTATATACATGTACAAGTAGATGGACGGACGGACGGACACCGGACATGGACGAATGCACGCACACACACCAAAACATAATCAAATGAGGGGGGCTATCCCACTGAAGCTTCCATCCAAGTGTGGTGAAATTCCGTCAGTAGTTCTCAAGATATCTTGCAGACAAGGCCTGTATATACATGTACAAGTAGATGGACGGACGGACGGACACCGGACACGGATGAACGCATGCACACAAACCAAAACCTAGTCAAATGAGGGGGCTATCCCAATGAAGCTTTCATCCAAGTTTGGTGAAATTCCATCTAGTAGTTCTCCAGATATCTTGCAGGTAAGCCCTGTATATACATGTACAAGTAGATGGACGGACGGACGGACACCGGACACGGATGAATGCACCTACATACACCAAAACCTAATCAAATGAGGGGGCTATCCCAATGAAGCTTCCATCCAAGTTTGGTGAAATTCTGTCCAGTAGTTCTCCAGATATCTTGCAGACAAGCCCTGTATATACATGTACAAGTAGATGGACGGACGGACGGACACCGGACATGGATGAATGCACGCACACACACCAAAATCTAATCAAATGAGGGGGCTATCCCACTGAAGCTTCCATCCAAGTGGGGTGAAATTCCGTCCAGTAGTTCTCAAGATATCTTGCAGACAAGGCCTGAATATGCATGTACAAGTAGATGGACGGACGGACGGACACCGGACACGGATGAATGCACGCACATACACCAAAACCTAATCAAATGAGGGGGCTATCCCAATGAAGCTTCCATCCAAGTTTGGTGAAATTCCATCCAGTAGTTCTCAAGATATCTTGCAGACAAGGCAAGGGGACGGACAGACATCCATCCAGGCAGACAGACAGACATCCATCCAGACAGACAGACAGACAGCACAAACACTAGATGTCTCCCCCCAACATAGTTGGGGGAGACATAATTACCCCTGTGGGTATTTTTGTCTCGGGCATCTCCGCATCAGACGCTCCAAATATTTCTTAGTCCACTTCACCTCGTGTGTGACATTTCCAAACTGTTCAAAAGGATGTGAACACAGAACATCATGCAAGCTTTTTTCTGCAGCCGGTTGTCAAATAAACACTGACCCTGCAGAAGAAGTGGGAAGTGAGAGCCAGGCTGCAGTTGAATCTGAGTACCAACGATGTTGCAGAAACGCACGAATCCCGCAAAAACAACAACAACAACAACAACAACAGAAATTTGTTGAGTCCAATATAATTTGATTTTCTGTAAATTTGTCGATTTGAAAAATTAACAAAAAATAGTAAGAAATTGTTATTGTGATTAGATGGTGTTTAGTACATAACCTCCTCAAGAGTGATACATCTCAACACAATGTCAGATTCATCAGAATATTTGACTTTGTCGCAAAACACATTTGAATTTTTCCAAATATTGATGTATTTGATTTTTTAGAATAGTTCTTTCGAAGAACACTGTGAGACCCTGTATATAAGTGCTGATGCCTGGCATTAGAAGAGCCCAAACTTGTAAAAGTTTTCAGATTTCAGGGCAAATTTACGAAGAAGGATTTTTAAAAATAGTGTTTTGTTTTTTTTGTGCATGTAGGCAAATTGCTGTGCATGACGTACTTGAAAAATTTAGGTGCACACTGTGCATGTAATTTTTTTACCCTAATTCGAGCCTTGCCTATGTAACAATAAGTGGTGTTTCTCTGTTTAAATCAAGTGAAAACCCTGATTAAAATCAGGTGATAATTCTCTATTTCAAATCAACTCACATTTCTCTGTTTAACATTCTCTAACATCAAGTGACATTTCTCTATTTAAAATTGAGTTGATATTTTGAGGAAGGTTCTATCCACGTTATCAAGCATGTACATGTATCAGAACTGGGACATCCAAACAAAAATAAGATCTAAACATTATGATAAAATGTGTCTGGATAATCTCTAAGGCTACATGTTCTAATAGTGAAGTACTTAGTGAACACATGACAGATAACAATAATCATTTATCATACTCACAAAAACTTAGTTATTATCCTCTCCATATAATGAAGTAAATGCCCATGCAGTACTTAGATCAGTTGATCATTCAGATCCCCTATATACATTGAACGTATGAAGACTGATGTGGTCTTGTGCAATGATTGCATCAAAATTGACTGTCAAGTCATAAACGTCAATGGTACCTGGGCATGTAAAATGTGGGTGAGGATTACGTCATACTGGAGTTCATTTTGACATTACATTTACCTGTAAATAGTTTATCATATAGGGAGGCTACAGGCTGGGTCATTACTGTAGTCTGTATGTCAATGTATATATATGTAGTATATGACAACAGCTTAATCCAAGGTGTATGATACACCCGATTGATAGGTGAACATGCCTCAATATTTTACCACTTTTTAAATAATTAATTAAAACATTCAAATTATATTTTATTCAGATCAATAATAAACCATTTTAATTAAAGGTTCTACCAAATACCCCCTGCTCACTTCACAGGAAAACATACAGAGAAGCTGTGTAAATTACAAGTTGATATTTCTTTCAACGAAAAATGACATCAAACTGGGTATTTTAACAGAATAAAACAGATGTGGTAAAAAACGTATTGAAGCCATAACCTCTGACCCTCTGATTATGATCATGTCGTATAATATCGATATGTCGGTTGTGTCGGACGTCCTATTGTGACGTACGTTACGCAACAATTGTGTATGACGACCTCAACATGATGTCAACAAATGCATTACGTTTCAGGATTGTGACGTTGGCATTGCAATGGAGATTTCACGTTGAACATTCGCTATGATTGCTCACTATGAATGATCGTAATCATACTCTGACGTCATGGGTCATCAGGTCACGGCCTTCGCCAATTCCAAAGAGGCGTGATATTGGAGGGTTTCACGTTTGTTGTTTTTAAAATTTGACGTTTCCAGCAAACCGCTATTAATTGTCAAATATAACCTCTTACAACAATTTAGCATCAAAAAAGTATGGGTTGTGGGGACCATTTGGTAGAGCCTTTAATTCAATTCTATCGCACATACCATTTAATAATTTTAAGGGTGAAACATTCTAGCCCAGTTCAGTGTTTGTCCACAGACAAATTTACATTTACACAGTAATCATGATGACACACCCAACATGCACCACCCTTGCTATCAAAAACATGTGCCTGGGCCATGTTACGCAATGACAACTCAATTAAAATGCATACTCTAAGCCACTCCTACTATTTTTGAAGATTAAAACTGCACATATATTTATATGAAAAGTTTGATTACACTTCTTTCAATTTATTTTAATGGACAATTCTATCAAAATGTATTAACCTAAGTGTTATCAAAGTAATCCCTCTAATAATTCAATCAGAGGAAGTGATATTTCCTATCATAAAATTTGGGGGTGATCAAATTTATTAGAACAGGAAGTTGACCAAATGGTTCAATTTCTTTGTTATTCCAATGATCTTAGAGGATGATCGATTTTATTAGAACCTTTGATTGAATTTTGTCTCCAAAACTTGGGTTCATTGAATTTTGATAGGGGGGGAGGGTTAACTATTGTAGGAATTAACATAAGCTTTTCTCAAGTAATTTACATGTACTCTTCTCCAAGGGAATTTCAGTCTTTTCTGGACCCAATTAACCTGGGTTTCCCTTACTTATGGACCCAATTAACCTGGGTCTGCCTTATTTATGGACCCAATTAACCTGGGTTTCTAACTTACATGACAAAACTTCTTATAATTTAATCACCCTGTGAACATTCAGTAACCCCCAAGTATGATGTAGAAGTATGATCTGCCATTATGAACCTAATAACTTGAAGTAAACAAATCTCTACTCATCAATTCGATAACCAGGTTACCCAATTATTTATAGGTGGGAAAATACCTGTATTTGGAGATGTAGAACTAAAGTCCAACATATGAATATTTCCACTGTGGTTAAGTCCACAAACAACATAAACACACCAAGGGAGATAATCCACAGCTTACTTGATGCCATCTTATAGCCACACATATGCAGCCCTGTGTTTAATTACAGAATGTGTGTCAGTGGTCCAACACTTGATTGATATTTGAGAACACAGCAAACTAGGCTAGTAACTATTCTGAAGTAAAAAGGGCTTTTTTTTTTTTGGCTAGAAATGGAATATTTAAAAAGAATTTCAGTCAACCGGCACTGAAGCATCTGAACAGGTAAACATCCGATATAAAATTGACTGAATCATGACTTCCCCAACTGCAATTTTCAATTTTATGGACTATGTATGGAAAAAGGCTGTGGTTCCACAGAGGAGATAGGTACAATCATACCAAATACTAGTGTCAGCAAACATGCACCAATTAATACATCAATGTCATTGGCATGGGACTCTGTAGACCCAGGACTTTCGAGCAATGCAAGTGAACAAGAGTTCAATTCAATCCCAAAATCAATCTGTCAGTGCCAACACTTTAGTTGACATGGTCTGCAGGTTGGTCCTCAATAGTACTGGGTGTCATTTTGTATACCCCAAATCTTGATCTTCATTTCAGACCATCACAAAATATACAGCGGACATACATATCCACTGCATTCAAATAATATTTGATAATCTGAATAATTTATAAATGTAATGAACTAAAGATAACACATGGGCTTGGGATAAGGGATGGGGTGGAGTGGGGGGCAAGGCTGAATGGGCCATAGTGAGATAGAGTGACAGAAATGTTTTGGACTGCAATACCAAGCTTCCCCAGCTATGTATGCTACAGGCTCAATAAAAAATCAATCAATGTTCAGCATTGGCTAGCTGCATAAAAATTGGGTGTGAAGGCATCTTAATAAATGGTTCATTCACCAATTCCTTGTGCCCAGTGACCTCATGGTGAATCCCTGAATGACTCATTCCTAAATAACCCTTGGTCAGCTTAGCCAAGTTACTGGGCAAATCCAATTTCACCAAAAAAAATCGATATCTCCTGCAATTTCCACTGAGAAATTCTACTATCTAGAGCAGTTTGACCACATGGCTTGCTGTTACTTGTAACATCTGCACACAAACCTTGCCAATACACACATTATTTGCTCTTTTTAGCCATTGCTATGCAAATATTCACAAGTTGGTCAAATGAAGTAATTCTTTGTAGAAATGACAAAAAATTGCCTTGGATGATTATCCCGAATAATAAAAGCTATAGTTAAATCTTGTGTAAATGAATCAGAGTTTAATAGCTTGATTAGCTTTTAGCTAGAATATTATATAATGATTCTCATGTACATGTAAGGTACACATATAATATACAATTCTCATACACTGAGTGCTTATGCAGCATGATGCTCACAGTACTCTTAGTTGATATCATATCTGATATTTAATGTGGCACTTATAATCTCTAAATCAGTACTACCACATGTACGATAGAGGTGCCAGCATAAATATTAGCTTCAAACAGCCAGCTTTTTGTTAGTTGACAAGATTTGTACCACTGTTATGTCAAATTAACTGACTTTGAGTTTCAACACAGACTCATTGTTCCAATGTCCATGTTTCACCAAAATCTGGGAGATGGTAACTCATAAGTGGCAATTCAATTTGAATCTTGCATTTAATTTCCCTGATTTTGGTTAAACATGCACATTGGAACAGTGAGTCTGTGTTGAAACTCGAAGTATACACACCTTAAGCTTGAATCAAGCATTGGAAAGTGCATACACAGTTTGAAATATATGTATTAAGGCAGTGTGACATCACTGGACCTAGATATGATTGCAACAGACCACCATAGAATACCATGCTTTATTTGCAGTTTACTCTGTGTAATAAAATCGTAAAAACTTAAAAATAAATATTTTCCGACACTGCTCGCAATGGTCTTTCATTTGATGGAAACTTTACTTGAGGGTTTACGATCACTTTAAGGATTATCTTGAATTTTGTGCAAGTCACAGATTAGCAAGCTGCATTTCAAAAACCCATACTTCAATCTAACATTCCATGTATGCTCATGCATGGCTATAATAAATATATAATGTTTTAATAAAGTTATAACAAAATGTCCATGGCAAAGTACATGTATATTGAAAATACATGCAGATTTGACAACAGTTCAACCAGGGAACCCAAGTGATGAATATAATCATGATAATAAAGTGGGAGACTGGGTACATGTAACCGGAAATAACTCCACCATTGATAGTCTCAATAACCACTTGAATATGGGAAGTGATCACCCAAAGTGCACTTCATGAGATCCTGTCAGGAAACAATACTACTACATACATGTATGCGTGCCTACTTATATTTATATACACTGTAATCAAAGAGAGAAAATATCTCTGTCAAAGTCGTATTGCTTTACTTCATTTTTCTATACAAATATTGAGCGAAGCAATGTAATGTTGTAAACGAAACAAGGAGGTTCCAGACAATTTAGAAAATAAATGTCCGTCTAATTATATTTTGACAAGTAGTAGCATAGACTTTCAACATTCAAAATAATGATAAAATTTAGGGATCACCAGGGTTATTTTTTGGCAAAATCTGGAATTTAATATGGTCTACTATATTGATTTAACCTCAACTCTAATATACGGGATTAGACGGAAATTCCATGAAAAAATGACTATTTTCATGGAAAAGGCGCAAATTTGTTAAAAAGGTAAAATGTCATTTTCTCCAATATGCATCAATAGTTTTCTGGAACAATCAGATAATCTAATAGAAATGGGGACAGTACGATGTCAACATAGAAAACCATGGTAATGAGGCAAAATTACCCTGTCTGATTTCGTTTTGTGAGTGTGTCAGGCTCCTTAGTTGAAGAATTATTGCCTCAAAATTTGGAAAACATCATCCAATTCAAAAACTTTTTCACAACTGTTCTCTATAAAGTTACCTGTTTCATTTTTCATTAAATTTCATACAAATATCACTATTTTGGTAGATGTGCAGAAACTATAGTATATATCTATGTTGTGGCAACATTCATGTAATTATATCCAACAACTGATGCTCATATACAGGCAGTTACCATGCTAACACAATCTTCTCCATCCAGGAGATAATCATGCTACTGAATGTCTCTTAATTCCTTCTATTCAATCTGAAATATGACGTTTATGACTGAAGAGGCTGTTCAAATAAAAATGAAAATCACTATCATTTTCTATATAGAAACCCCAGCCAGCAACATGCCCCCAATAACACACATGTACAACAACTGAACATTTAAGAATATACAGCCCAGGACTCTCATAGCAGTACAAATTGTCCGTCGATTTGGATCTAAATAAATGTATTTATAAGTAATATTTCATTTCATTTCAATCTGTTGATCTCCAGACAAGATTATTACCTATAGGCAGTCTCTCATGTCGAGCTTACCTCTTAGATACAAGCTGTGCACTGGAGTCATCTTTCTGTCCGCCGAACCATTCAGATTCTCTCATCATCCCCACAGGTAACGGTGAACGGCAAACGTATCCGGTACTAATCTCTTATCACAGACCACCTTATACTACAAACCTGCATACATTAACCTTACTAGTTACATTAGAATGTTCAGACGCAGTACCAGCGTACCGACCATGAGCACATGGCTCTGACAGCCTCTCTCAGACTGATTCCACACAGTTCGTGCTGCTGCTGGTAACACCAGCTTACTCACTCACCAGCATGAATTGATCTTACAATGGCTCCACATAACAGCACTGTATCCAGTGTGTTTGTATAGATTCAACACCGCATCTGCAGCAAACTACCTTTTACATGTGTCTAGATTGACTGGCATCATTTTATTCTCATCTCAACCCATGCTGTCTGGGTAGAATGTCATCAGTATTCCAACAAGGAATTCATCACACAAGCATCAGCAAGATTTCTGACTTGCAATCAAGTACCGCACCATGTTCTAGATGAGATACATGTACGGCAGATATTCATATTGTCATACATTTGAAACAGATTATGCTATCGAGGAGCTAAACCTTATGATGTATGGTTTCCATTCATCCATGTCAATATTCCTGCTCTCTTGTACACATTCTGATTATGCAGGTACTTCCCCATAGGGCAAAGTGTTATTTGGTTGATGTCATTGTCAGATCAACCTAAGCCATATATCATCCATGAATTATTAACACTATTACATTTCTCTCTTTACCCAACTCTGGCTTATAACTATTCATGAGTAAGTAGGGATGTGTGGTAATCAGGGAAACGAGGGGCCAACATCATGGTGTTAACCAGAGACCTGACCTGTCCACCTATTCAATGGACAGGCAATTTCGAATTTGGACAGACAAAAATTTGAAAAAATTTCATGAGAGAGATAGGGAAAACAGAGAAGTAGCCTGTCCAAATCTGGTAAATGTGATACTTGGACAGGCAGATTTTATACCCTCGCTAACAACCTGGCATGTAAGCGCTAACTGTCACAGTCAAATCATGAATACTTAAATGAATCATCATCATGATGAAATATTTTATCTACACATCATGTAATACAGTTGGCAGAATACACAAGACACATGTATCTGCTTCAATGAGCCTACTCTTATATGTACAATAAAGGCCCTGGCCTCAAATCATTCCTCAGCTCTTGTTCTCAAAAAATAACAAAAGACTTTTATTTGCTGATGATGTTTGCCACAAACAATAAAACGGTTTGATTGTATTCAATTACATGTACCTTTCATAAACAAGATTTAAAGTCCTTTTCAAAAGGAACTGTGGATTTTTAACTTAAAGAACTCGTCTTAACACATTTTCCCCTCTACAATACATGTTGTCTGTTGTATTTTCTTTGTGAAGTGACATTTTATGACAATAATTCATTTTATGTAAGAAATAGAGCACTTGGTTTTTATTTCGTGCTACATGTAACCAGTAATAGGGCACCGCCATTAGATACATCAGAGTTGAGGTGAATTTAGGTTAGAGTTGAGACGGAATGACGTCTGAATTGAGTAGAAGTAACGTTAGCGTTGTGGCGAAGAACATGTGACGCTATCAATGATGTCGCCTCTGTAATGTCGCATGGAACAAGAAAAATGTCACTGGCCACAGATCCTCGCTTTCGTATACAAATATGGTGGTGCCCTACAGCCATTCCTCACAAACTATGCACATTCCAAGTTATCACATCGAATGGATTATTCCCGTGAGACACATTATTTCACCGAGCATTTATATAGTAC
This sequence comes from Hanleya hanleyi, assembly GCA_036873755.1. Classification (NCBI taxonomy): domain Eukaryota; kingdom Metazoa; phylum Mollusca; class Polyplacophora; order Lepidopleurida; family Hanleyidae; genus Hanleya; species Hanleya hanleyi. The sequence goes on from JAVTVY010009684.1 coordinate 9,777, forward strand.
AAATTCCTGAAGAAAAGTGACATTGAGGAGACTTCTCCTTTAACAGTAGACAGTGAAAGGTGGTTACATCGACAAAAACTACCACTATTGGGACCAATCTCAACTATTTTACAGCTGTCCACTCTGAGATTTACTCACCACAAACGTCACAACTGGTAGGTACTGTTGAAAAATGAAAGATACCATGATACAGAATCAAACCATTTTATTGTTTACGACAAATGGTGTCGAATGAGCAGGTCTAATGAATGTAATACGGTACCTCAACAATGAAGGTTTCCATTCCTTGAATGGCTACAGTGGCCTGGTCTTGCCTATGTTTGTCAATGAAAGCTCAAGAATAATGTCAAGTGCTGAGAGTTTTATGAGAATAAAAGCTGAAATTTGCTTCAATAGGTATCTGCACAATTTGATAACACATAGGATTCGACGTGTGGAATGATGGAGAACTACATGTAATATGTCATGCGTTCAAATGTCAATACTTACAAGTAATACTTTTATCATTTTGATGGGGCTGATTGTATCTTTTAACCTTAAATCAGCCCCGTAAATTGCAAGGTCTGCGAGTTATGGTACCTTATTTGGTTGTTCTGAGGTACCTGTATCCAAGGTCCTATCCACGAAGTAACCTCAGACCATTGACAAACGAGAAAATGAAGCGATGCAAAACTCTTCATTTTACCTGTAAACCTGATTGTGCCCAGTAATCCAACGCACAAACAAGACTGATGACTGGCTAGTATACAAAGTGCAGGTTACATAGGCCTGACTGGCACAACTATATGATATAGATGTACACAGGTGTGAGGTCTGGTGATTATAGAGCCAATAAAAATGTCAATATTTTACCTGTAACCTCAGATAGCTGTTACCTAATCCCATAAATAATTATACAATGAAAACTGAACACTTCAGTGTGATGTACCATTATATACAATATATCAGCTTGATGGTACAGATCTACATGAAATGACACCATGATCATGGAATCACCAATTACATCATGATGTTTATTAATTATGAAATTTATAACATGTTATAATAGAGGATAAACGTATTAGCCTGGATATTTCGCCTGAGATTATGGTGAGCTTTGTCCATTTCTTATCTTTCCTGTTACCTAATATGTCTATGTTAATTACCCATATGCTAGCTGTCCAAATTTGAATTTGTCAGTCCAAAGAACCAGATCGGTTAACTATTGGATGCCTTAATATGTGGACATTAGCATATACTGTTAATTGATGAATGTTGCGACCATTGGAGATGGGAGGGAAGAATATTGTGGCTAAAGGAGCTCAGAGAGGAGAGAGGAGAATTTTGAAACCAATGGAAAGATGTGAGAGGAGAATGTTGTGACCATTGAAGAGATGGGAGGGGAGAATATTGTGACCAATGGAGAGATGGGAGGGGAGAATGTTGTGATCAATGAAATGATGGGAAGGGAGAATGTTGTGACCAATGAAGAGATGACAGGGGAGAATTGTTGACCAATAGAAAGATGTGATGGGATAATCTTGTGACCAGTGGAAAGATGAGAGGGGAAACTGTTGTAACCAATGGAGAGAGATGGGAGGGGAGAATGTTGTAACCAATGAAGAGACGAGAGGGGAGAATTGTTGATCAATAGAAAGATCTGAGGGGATAAATTCTTGTGACCAGTGGAAAGATGAGAGGGGAAACTGTTGTAACCAATGGAGAGATGGGAGGGGAGAATGTTGCAACCAATGGAGAGATGGGGGTGCTGTGACAAATGGAAATGGGAGGGGAAAATTGTTGAGACCAATGGAAAGATGTGAGGGGAGAATGTTGTGACCAAGGGGAGATGGGAGGGGAGAATGTTGAGACCAATGGAGAGATGGGACGGGAGAATGTTGTGACCAACGGAGAGATGGGAGGAGGAGTGTTGTGACCAATGGAGAGATGGGAGGAGGAGAATGTTGTGACCAATGGAGAGATGGGGGAGGAGAATGTTGACCAATGGAGAGAAGGGAGGAAAGAATGTTGCGACCAATGGAGAGATGGGGGGAGGAGAATGTTGTTACCAATGGATAGATGGGAGGGGAGAATGTTGTTACCAATGGAGAGATGGGGGGAGGAGAATGTTGTGACCAATGGAGAGATGGGAGGGGAGAATGTTGTTACCAATGGATAGATGGGGGGAGGAGAATGTTGTTACCAATGGATAGATGGGAGGGGAGAATGTTGTTACCAATGGAGAGATGGGGGGAGGAGAATGTTGTGACCAATGGAGAGATGGGAGGGGAGAATGTTGTTACCAATGGATAGATGGCAGGGTCCGAATTAGGAAATTTGTGATGAACTGCTATTTTTTTCCATCGAAAAAAAAATCGCAGGTCAAATCTAACATCACCTGCTATTTATGAAGTTGGACAGCTATTTTTTTTTTCTACATGTGCAAATCCACCAATAAGGCCTCTGTTAATTAATCTTTAGCTTCTCATGACCTTGGGAGGAAATTAAGATGATGCTGAATTCTGTAATTATTAATTATTTGACTGCTTTAAGACATTGCAATAAAAAAGAAGTTTTATGTATGTGGTATTACTGTCTCCACTAAAACTTCGCTGACTGTCCAACTAAAAATGAGGTGGGCGTTTTTTATATTTATTATTATTAATTTTTTTATTTGGCACACATGTTCTTTAAAACTGAGCACCAATGGAAAGTTGATGTCAACTTTGATATGTCAAAGACAACTATTTCCCCTAATTTCTGCAATTAGAACTGCAAAAGCCTTGTTGACTGAATCATGTGGACTATATATACTTATATTTATCAAAAGTCTCCCCTTGTAAATTGCTGATTGCAATAAATTAGAATCAGCCACCAGAGTCCCGTTGGAATTATCAATTAACTGAAATGTCTGCTTAGAAAAACTTCAGCTTGTGAATAGAAGCCCAGGAAAAGAGGCCAACAATATTATTTACCATCGGTACCAACTGGAAAAAAAAACAACAGATAGTCCGATTCCGTTTCGTAACAGGTCCGACTTTTGCATGCACCGGACCACCGCGCATGAATTGACGCGCAGCAACCGGAAGTGAAATTGGCGCGGGAAATGTTGACAGAGAAATCCAACAACAATGGCCAAAGATCGGCTTGGAATAAATTTTCAATGGATTATTTCTTGGATTGTCCGTTGCTTCAGATAGATCTAAACTCCTAAAAGGTATTTACGAAAATTGATCGCATTTTATCGTTTTTGCTGGATGAAATCCTACTTTCCGCATGCGACAGATAGATTTTTTTGTAACTTGTCACGGGAAAAATTCACTTGCCGGCGGCGGTAGGTAGGCAGGCGTTATTTCGACCGCTGCCTTGTTCTGCAGATTTTGTTTTTTTAGTGGAGTATTTGTACGATGATATCGCCCACGAAGAATTCAATTTACGTTGTGTGCAACGGAAACAAAATTATATATAGGTAGGAAACTAAGGAATGGCCAGGAAAATTATGGCCTGCTACTTTCGGTCGAGATTTTTTTTCTTAGCAGGTCATTTTCCACATCGCCTGCTTTGTCAAAATTTTGGCCTGCTTTTAGCCAATAGCAGGCCGCCATTTCGAACGCTGGATGGGAGGGGAGAATATTGTGACCAATGGAGAGATGGGAGGGGAGAATGTTGTGACCAATGGAGAGATGGGGGGAGGAGAATGTTGTGACCAATGGAGAGATGGGGGGAGGAGAATGTTGTTACCAATGGAGAGATGGGAGGAGGAGAATGTTGTGACCAATGGACAGATGGGAGGGGAGACTGATGTGACCAATGGAGAGATGGGAGGAGGAGAATGTTGTGACCAATGGAGAGATGGGGGGGGGGAGAATGTTGTGACCAACGGAGAGATGGGAGGAGGAGAGTGTTGTGACCAATGGAGAGATGGGAGGAGGAGAATGTTGTGACCAATGGAGAGATGGGGGAGGAGAATGTTGACCAATGGAGAGAAGGGAGGAAAGAATGTTGCGACCAATGGAGAGATGGGGGGAGGAGAATGTTGACCAATGGAGAGAAGGGAGGAAAGAATGTTGCGACCAATGGAGAGATGGGAGTGCAGAATGTTGTGATCAGTGGAGAGATGGGAGGGAAAAATTGTTGTAACCAATGGAGATATGGGAGGGGAGAATGTTGTGACCAGTGTAGAGATGGGAGGAAAGAATGTTGTGACCAATGGAGAGATGAGGGGAGAATGTTGTGACCAATGAAGAGATGAGAGGGGACACTGTCATGACCAATGGAGGGTTCATACTCCATGTAAGCATCACGAGACAATGCATACAATAGCCAAGTCTGGGACCAACAATGTGTCTAGACTTGACCCTTTTCAACTACACAAAGGATTGGACAATAGCCTCCTACATGAAGTATCTACCCAATGGAGAGACGGAGGGGGAGAATGTTGTGAACAGTGGAGAGATGGGAAGGAAAAAATGTTGTAACCAATGGAGAGATGGGAGGAGAATGTTGTGACCAATAGAGAGATGGAGGAGGAGAATGTTGTTACCAATAGAGAGAAGGGAGCAGGAGAATGTTGTGACCAATGGAGAGATGGGGGGAGGAGAATGTTGTGACCAATGGAGAGATGGGGGAGGAGCAATGGCAGCACTCAATGGAGAGATGGGGGAGGAGAATGTTGTGACCAATGGAGAGATGGGAGAGAATGTTGGGCTACCACTGGAGAGATGGGGAGGAGGAGAATGTTGTGACCAATGGACAGATGAGGAGGACTGATGCACCAATGGAGAGATGGGAGGAGGAGAATGTTGTGACCAATGGAGAGATGGGGGGGGGAGAATGTTGTGACCAATGGAGAGATGGGAGGAGGAGAGTGTTGTGACCAATGGAGAGATGGGAGGAGGAGAATGTTGTGACCAATGGAGAGATGGGGGGAGGAGAATGTTGACCAATGGAGAGAAGGGAGGAAAGAATGTTGCGACCAATGGAGAGATGGGAGTGCAGAATGTTGTGATCAGTGGAGAGATGGGAGGGAAAAATTGTTGTAACCAATGGAGATATGGGAGGGGAGAATGTTGTGACCAGTGTAGAGATGGGAGGAAAGAATGTTGTGACCAATGGAGAGATGAGGGGAGAATGTTGTGACCAATGAAGAGATGAGAGGGGACACTGTCATGACCAATGGAGGGTTCATACTCCATGTAAGCATCACGAGACAATGCATACAATAGCCAAGTCTGGGACCAACAATGTGTCTAGACTTGACCCTTTTCAACTACACAAAGGATTGGACAATAGCCTCCTACATGAAGTATCTACCCAATGGAGAGACGGAGGGGGAGAATGTTGTGAACAGTGGAGAGATGGGAAGGAAAAAATGTTGTAACCAATGGAGAGATGGGAGGGTGAATGTTGTGACCAGTGGAGAGATGGGAGGAAAGAATGTTGTGACCAATGGAGAGATGTGAGGGGAGAATGTTGTGACCAATGAAGAGATGAGAGGGGACACTGTCGTGACCAATGGAGAGACGGAAGGGGAGAATGTTGTGACCAATGGAGAGATGGGAGGGGGAGAATGTTGTGACCAGTGGAGAGATGGAAGGAGAGAATGTTGTGACCAATGAAGAGATGGGAAGGGAGAAGTTTCTGACCAATGGAGAGAGGAGAATGTTGTGACCAATGGAGAGATGGGAGTGGAGAATGTTGTGACCAATGAAGAGATGGGAGGGGAGAATGTTGTGACCGATGGAGAGATGGAAGGGGAGAATGTTGTGACCAATGAAGAGATGGGATGGGCGAATATTGTGACCAATGGAGAGATCGGAGGGAAGAATGTTGCGACCAGTGGAGAGATGGGAGGGAAGAATTGTTGTAACCAATGGAGAGATGGGAGGGGAGAATGTTGTGACCGATGGAGAGATGGGAGGAAAGAATGTTGTGACGATGGAGAGATGGGAGGGGAGAATGTTGTGGCCAATGGAGAGATGGGAGGGGAGAATGTTGTGACCAGTGGAGAGATGGGAGGAAAGAATGTTGTGACGACGGAGAGATGTGAGGGGACACTGTCGTGACCAATGGAGAGATGGGAGGGGAGAATGTTGTGTCCGATGGAGAGATGGAAGGGGAGAATGTTGTGACCAATGAAGAGATGGGATGGGCGAATATTGTGACCAATGGAGAGATCGGAGGGAAGAATGTTGCGACCAGTGGAGAGATGGGAGGGGAGAATTGTTGTAACCAATGGAGAGATGGGAGGGGAGAATGTTGTGACCGATGGAGAGATGGGAGGAAAGAATGTTGTGACGATGGAGAGATGGGAGGGGAGAATGTTGTGACCAATGGAGAGATGGGAGGGGAGAATGTTGTGACCAGTGGAGAGATGGGAGGAAAGAATGTTGTGACGACGGAGAGATGTGAGGGGACACTGTCGTGACCAATGGAGAGATGGAAGGGGAGAATGATGTGACCAATGGAGAGATGGGAGGGGGAGAATATTGTGACCAGTGGAGAGATGGAAGGAGAGAATTGTTGTAACCAGTGGAGAGATGGGGAGGGAGAAGTTTCTGACAAATGGAGAGAGGAGAATGTTGTGACCAATGGAGAGATGGGAGGGGAGAATGTTGTGACCAATGGAGAGATGGCAGGGATTCATAGAAGTCCAAAATTTTGCCACCGGATACTGAAATTTCAGTATTTTTTTTACCTCAATTGAGTTTTTATCAGTTTTTGCCACCGGCGTCCTAATTGCTATTGAGTTTTTTTGTGTTTTTGCCGCCGCCATATTTAATGGTTCTGAGATAGAGTTTAAAGCTTAGAATAAAGTAATATAACCTCAAATTTGACATAATCATTGAACTGTGGTATGGAGTGAAGAAAATCAGTACTCGGCAAAGGCTGGAGTTGACTTCTGTCTGTAAAAACCTGACCGGTTTCGATCGATGTGATCTCATCAGAGGTTGTGTGTGAATGGCCATTCGGCCGCTTTATATAGTGGAGAAATACCGTAGGCCCGTGTAGGCCGGTATGTATCGTAACTATGTGACCGTAGGCCGTTGTAGGCTGGTGAGCGGCCCTGTTGCTATGGTGTAGGCCGGTGCGGGTCAATGATTGACATGTCGGCCGTAAGCGTGGGCCGGTGGGGGGGTATATTGGCTATAGTGTAGGCCGGTAATATAATCCGTTACGTAGTGATATGACACAATGAATGGTCTCCAAAAAAGGGGGGGTGAATGGTCCAAATAAACGGAAGAAAAAGCAAAGGTTGGTGAATAAAGATTAATTTATTATGTTGAATATGTTTTTGTTTTCGTTATTCACATGCATTTACAGACTTCCGTAGATATGACGTGTAAAGTCTTAAAAGTCTAGAAGACTGGCTAGTAGCGAGTCCCAATCTGTGCCACATGCACCAAATGCTCCAAACAATACGTTAACAAAAGCAATCTCATTGGCAATTGTTGCACCCGCAATGTGATCTATTTACTCACATGCACCAAATGCTCCAAACAATACGTTGGAGAAACCAAGAGAACCTTCCACGAACGTATCCGAGAACATTACAATGACACACGGAATCATAGTTTAAACCCAGCACCACTTCATTTCTGGTCAGTCGGCCACACGACTGACCACATTAGCTTCCACATTATCGAAGTAATGACATCAGACCCAGATCTCGAAGCTAGCACCAAATCACGCCAAGCTCGAGAGCGTTACTGGATCTATCAACTCCACACGAGAGCACCCATCGGCTTGAACGAAAAGGACTAAGCAAAACTTTGATTATTCTCTCCTTACCATAATCATTGAACTGTCTTAATATATTTGAACAAGAATAGAATATTCTATCACCACAAAGTCAGCCTTCTACGGGTGCAGTCTATCGGAGATGGCTCAATTCCCATTGTTTCAGTTATGAAAATATTTTTGTCAATTTAAATAATCCATATCCTTCCTAATTTGGAATGAACGAGATCGGAATTGCGATATTTAATCCCAATCAGGGGTTTTTCCTAAAATGTTGAACAGGCCTCGAAATAAGACAGCACGGGGTGATAAAAAAATTGATCCCCTGATTTTTGGTCCAGGTGATCGATTTTTTGATCTCCTAGTAGACCAACCACGTAACCAATCGATCACCTGAATCTAGAGATTTCATGTTGTATGAATGGATTGGTTTTTCTTAAGTGGAAATTGTGCAAACTGACTCAATGTGCATGACAATTTACTAAATTAATTTCAGGAAATATATCCAAGATAAAACTTGACATTTTAAGAACGTGTTTTACTCCTTCCTGACTGTCTCTTAACCCTACTAGTATAGTGCTGTCGATTTCCGAATGCCAGGCTGTCAAGCAGTGTTCAACCTTTCAAAATGGGTTCAAAAACGCTGTCTGTCAAGTCGTTGGAATTGACAAATAAAATGAAATAATGGATGGTATTTGATGCATGATACATTAATTTGAACCCCTGAACATACATTCGGAACATATTTGGCATTTTACAGCTTTAGAAATATTTAGGAAACGCAATTTGGCAAAAATATTGTACTGTAAAACTCACGTAAGAAATTTTATCACTTCCAGATTACTAACGACGGATGGTCTGTTTTGTTCATTCCGACTAAATAACTCGTCTAAAATCTTATAGATGTCACGATATGTATTCCTAATTACACTTAGGATAAAGAATACTGAACATTTATTCAACATTCGGTAAAAATCTTGTTGTTTACGCGACGCGTGGTTTCGGTGAGCGAAGCCAAACACCATTGTGATTCTGTCGAATTCGACCACGGCGCATTGCGTACTCAAGCGATATTTATGGTTGACCAATCAGAAAGTCGGGTTACGTCAGGTGACCAGGTTTTCGCGGGGTTGAATGAAAAGACTTTAAAACACATGACCATTTTACCCAATAACGTCGACGCATTTCTACTACGTGACCCAAATTGAGGGAAACTAACACGACACGAGTTGTTGCCCTTCAATTTTTTTATCTCGAACGTGGAGAATGTGTTCCTGTAAACGATCTTGTAAACGCAAGGTGCGTTTTTACTCGTTTTAACGAACTTTTCTGAATAAATGACGCGCGTACGTCTAAAAAAATTTTTAAACGGATTTGTTGGTCGAATTACGAGTTTTAGCATTCAACGGAATTGAGTTTATAGCTGAGAAATTGAATATTTACTGTGCTAAACGCACACACTTCAGTTTTTTACAGTACGAATTGAGTTTCGAAGTGAATTTTGCCACCGAATACCGGTGGCAAAAACCGACGTGTATGAATCCCTGGATGGGAGGGGAGAATGTTGTGACCGATGGAGAGATTGAAGGGGAGAATGTTGCGACAAGTGGAGAGATGGGAGGGGAGAATTGTTGTAGCCAATGGAGAGTTGTGATGGAGAGGGGAGAAGAGATGGGATGGGAGAATATTGTGACCAATGGATGGGAGGGGAGAATGTTGTGAGGAGAGATGGGAGGGGAGAATGTTGTGACCAATGGAGAGATGGGAGGGGAGAATGTTGTGACCAATGAAGAGATGGGAGGAAAGAATGTTGTGACCAATGGAGAGATGGGAGAGGAGAAACCATGGAGAGATGGGAGGGGAGAATGTTGTGACCAATGAAGAGATGGAGGGAGAATGTTGTGAACGATGGAGAGATGGGAGGGGAGAATGTTGTGGCCAATGAAGAGATGGGATGGGAGAATATTGTGACCAATGGAGAGACGGGAGGGGAGAATGTTGTGACTAATGAAGAGATGGGATGGGAGAATATTGTGACCAATGGAGAGATGGGAGGGGAGAATGTTGTGACCAGTGGAGAGATGGGAGGGGAGAATTGTTGTAACCAATGGAGAGATGGGAGGGGAGAATGTTGTGACCAATGAAGAGATGGGAGAAAAGAATGTTGAGACCAATGGAGAGATGGGAGAGGAGAAACGTTGTGACCAGTGGAGAGATGGGAGGGGAGAATGTTGTGACCAATGAAGAGATGAGAGAGGAGAATGTTGTGACCAATGAAGAGATGGGAGAGGAGAATGTTGTGACCAATGAAGAGATGAGAGAGGAGAATGTTGTTACCAATGAAGAGATGGGAGAGGAGAATCGGAGTGACCATTGGAAAGATGGGAAGGTAGAATGTTGTGACTAATGAAGAGATGGGATGGGAGAATATTGTGACCAATGGAGAGATGGGAGGGGAGAATGTTGTGACCAGTGGAGAGATGGGAGGGGAGAATTGTTGTAACCAATGGAGAGATGGGAGGGGAGAATATTGTGACCAATGAAGAGATGGGAGAAAAGAATGTTGAGACCAATGGAGAGATGGGAGAGGAGAAACGTTGTGACCAGTGGAGAGATGGGAGGGGAGAATGTTGTGACCAATGAAGAGATGGGATGGGAGAATATTGTGACCAATGAAGAGATGGGAGGAAAGAATGTTGTGACCAATGGAGAGATGGGAGGGCAGAATGTTGTGCCCAATGGGGAGATGGGAGAGCAGAATGTTATGACCAATGGAGAGATGGGAGGGCAGAATGTTGCGACCAATGGAGAGATGGGAGGAGAGAATGTTGTGACCAATGGAGAGATGGGATGGGAGAATGTTGTGACCAGTGGAGAGATGGGAGGGGAGAATGTTGTGACCAATGGAGAGATGGGACGAAAGAATGTTGTGACCAATGGAGAGATGGGAGGGGAGAATGTTGTGACCAATGAAGAGATTAGAGGGGAAACTGTCGTGACCAATGGAGAGATGGGAGGGGAGAATGTTGTGACCAGTGGAGAGATGGGATGGGAGAATGTTTTTACCAATGGAGAGATGGGAGCGAAGAATTGGTGTGACCATTGGAAAGATGGTAGGGCAGAATGTTGTTACCAATGGAGAGATGGGAGAGGCGAATCGGTGTGATCATTGGAAAGATGGGAAGGTAGAATGTTGTGACTAATAGAGAGACGGGATGGGAGAATGTTTTTACCAATGGAGAGATGAGAGGGCAGAATCAGTGTGACCATTGGAAAGATGGGAGGGGAGAGTGTTGTGACCAATGAAGAGATGAGAGAGGAGAATGTTGTGACCAATGAAGAGATGAGAGAGGAGAATGTTGTTACCAATGAAGAGATGGGAGAGGAGAATGTTGTGACCAATGAAGAGATGAGAGAGGAGAATCGGAGTGACCATTGGAAAGATGGGAAGGTAGAATGTTGTGACCAATGGAGAGATGGGAGGGGAGAATGTTGCGACCACTGAAGAGATGGGATGGGAGAATATTGTGACCAATGGAGAGATGGAAGGGGAGAATGTTGTGACCAATGAAGAGATGGGAGGGGAGAATGTTGTGACCAATGGAGAGATGGAAGGGGAGAATTGTTGTAACCAATAGAGAGATGGGAGGGGAGAATGATGTGACCGGTGGAGAAATGGGAGGGGACAATGTTCTGACCAGTGGAGAGATGGGAGGGGAGAATGTTTTTACCAATGGAGAGATGGGAGGACAGAGTGTTGTGACCAATGAGAGAGGAGAATGTTGTTACCAATGGAGAGATGGGAGGGGAGAATCGGTGTGACCATTGGAAAGATGGGAGGGCAGAATGTTGTGACCAATGGAGAGATGGGAGGGGAGAATGTTGTGACCAATGGAGAGATGGGAGGAAAGAATGTTGTGACCAATGAAGAGAGGGTGGAGAATCTTGTGACCAATGAAGAGATGGGAGGAAAGAATGTTGTGACCAATGAAGAGATGGGAGGGGAGAATGTTGTGACCAATGGAGAGATGGGAGGGGAGAATTGTTGTAACCAATGGAGAGATGGGAGGGGAGAATGTTGTGACCAGTGAAGAGATGGGAGGGGAGAACCAGTGGAGAGATGGAAGGGGAGAATGTTGTGACCAGTGGAGAGATGGAATGGGAGAATGTTGTGACCAATAGGGACGGGATGGGAGAATGTTTTTACCAATGGAGACATGGGAGGGCAGAATCGGTGTGACCATTGGAAAGATGGGAGGGCAGAGTGTTGTGACCAATGAAGTGATGAGAGAGGAGAATGCCGTTACCAATGGAGAGATGGGAGGGAGAATGTTGTGACCAATGGAGAGATGGGAGGGGAGAATGTTGTGACCAATGGAGAGATGGGAGGAAAGAATGTTGTGATCAATGAAGAGATGAGAGGGGAGAATGTTGTGACAAATGAAGAGATGGAAGGGAAGAATGTTGTGACCAATGGAGAGATGGGAGGGGAGAATGTTGTGACCAATGAAGATATGGGAGGGGAGAATGTTGTGACCAATGGAGAGATGGGAGGAAAGAATGTTGTGACCAATGGAGAGATGGGAGGGGAGAATGTTGTGACCAATGGAGAGATGGGAGGAACGAATGTTGTGACCAATGAAGAGATGGGAGGAAAGAATGTTGCGACCAATGGAGAGATGGGAGGGGAGAATGATGTGACCAGTGGAGAGATGGGAGGGCAGAATGTTGTGACCAATGGAGAGATGGGAGGAAAGAATGTGGTGACCAATGGGGAGATGGGAGGCGAGACTGTTGTGACCAATGGAGAGATGGGAGGAAAGAATGTTGTGACCAATGAAGAGATGGGAGGAAAGAATGTTGTTACCAATGGAGAGATGGGAGGGGAGAATGATGTGACCAGTGGAGAGATGGGAGGGCAGAATGTTGTGACCAATGGAGAGATGGGAGGAAAGAATGTGGTGACCAATGGGGAAATGGGAGGGGAGACTGTTGTGACCAATGGAGAGATGGGAGGAAAGAATGTTGTGACCAATGAAGAGATGGGAGGAAAGAATGTTGTGACCAATGGAGAGATGGGAGGGGAGAATGATGTGACCAGTGGAGAGATGGGAGGGCAGAATGTTGTGACCAATGGAGAGATGGGAGGAAAGAATGTGGTGACCAATGGGGAGATGGGAGGGTTGTGACCAATGGAGAGATGGGAGGAAAGAATGTTGTGACCAATGAAGAGATGGGAGGAAAGAATGTTGTCACCAATGGAGAGATGGGAGGGCAGAATGTTGTGACCAATGGAGAGATGGGAGGGGAGAATGTTGTGACCAATGAAGAGATGGGAGGGGAGAATGTTGTGGTCAATGAAGAGACGAGAGGGGAGAATGTTGAGAGCAATGGCAAGATGGGAGGGAAGAATGTTGTGACCAATGGAGAGATGGAAGGAGAGAATGGTGTGACCAATACAGAGGAGGGGAAGATGTTTTGACCAATACAGAGATGGGAGGGGAGAATGTTGAGAGCAATGGCAAGATGGGAGGGAAGAATGTTGTGACCAATGGAGATGGGAGGGGAGAATGTTGTGACCAATGGAGAAATGGGAGGGGAGAATGTTGTGCCCAATGAAAAGATGAGAGGAGTAAGTTGATGGAGAGATGGGAGGGAAGAATGTTGTAACCAAAGGAGAGATGGGAGGGGAGAATGTTGTGGCCAATGGAGAAATGGGAGGGGAAGATAAAGGGAGCTATGTGGCATGGAGGGATCCTTAGCTAAGAGAACTTTTAAGAATATCATTCATCAAATTTATGATAAATAAAAGATATATTTCAAAGATTCCCAGAAAACAAATGTTACAGTAATCCCTCCAATAATTCCATTCTCCCATTGTCAGAATTTGTAACCTCCTAAACTGCGACTGCACTGTGCGAAAAAACGCGGCGCACATGCGCATACCGTCTATATATCGATTTTGATCAAGACAGGGAGCATGTATCTTCGTACAAGAGATTGGAAATGCGTCCAGTATATCTTGTAAAAGAATAAACAAGTTTTGTGCTAAATTATTATACAATAACACACAGAACAACGTGACATGCTGCATATGCAGCGAGGGGTGGAGGGGGTCTAGAAATCAGGAATTTTTCCTATGTACGCTGGGTTAAATTTTGCGTATGAGAGGGGGGTCAAAAAATCAAATTTTGTGCGTGCATAATACATGGCCCCTTTACAAGTGGATGATACTGATTGACTGAGAGCTATGCGCAAAAAAAGCTGCACACCGCTATTCCAACCCCAGTGCAATCAGAGGGTATATCTGACAATAGGATGTGTTCAATCTGATGCCATGAGCCATGAGAATGCAATAATTCAATCCCCTATCACAATTCAGTCACTCCCAATTTTGGGGAAAACATTCAATTGATGGTTCTAATAAATTTGATCACCCTCTAAAATCATTCTGAAATAATGGATTATATGACTGATTTTTAACCATTTTGTAAACTTAAAAATTTAATCACCCTCATATTTTATTGTGGGAAATTTCACTTCCTGTGATTGATTCATCACAGGGAAGTTGAAAATTGGTTGAAAATAATGGATATAACCCATTATTTCTTTGGTATTTTAATGCTTTTAGAGGGTGAACAAATTTATTAGAACACAAGACTGAATTTTGTCCCCGAAATTGTGGGTGATTGAATTTTGATATGGGATTGAACTGTTAGAGGGCTTACCATATACATATACACAGCAGCATAGGAGTTACTGTAAAAACATGACAAATTGATCATGTTGATGTGATGAACAAGATGGTCAATATTGACATTGGTCCAGAAATCCCAATAATTATCTGACCACTTCAACACAACCCACCCACATACAATGTACATCAGTTAGATTTTAGTGTAGGTAACCAAGGTAACGACGACATTAACGAGGAGGAGAATACAACCATTATGAAGTAATGGGATGTGAAGTATAGATTTATTGATTCCTTAAATAACACTGAGTCATAACCAAACCATTTATTGTGCTTGTTACATCATCGATCAGCGTCACACAGCTGAACGTTCTTCTGTAATAGTCTGTTCACATGAATCAATACGTGATGAGAGCAAACAGGATAACTGAGCCATGTACTACCAGGGTTTTATAGATTCGCGAATCCTCAATTCAGGCAAATTAGGTAGGATTTGACTCAGACAGTACATTTAATTGATAAGGAATCTCCTTCAACATATCTCAACATTGATTGTCAATGCTAACATGAGGTAGCACCTTTTAGGTGCATCAACCCCTCCCTCCGCCTGACAGTTTCCGTCGCTGTATATTAGTACACAATGAATGGAAAATGCATATGTAAAAGCCTGGAAGATTTGGTTGAATGCGAAGATGCTTTAGCAGTGGCTTGTAGACATTTTGGGTGTCATTGCCTTGGAAACCACAAAAAAAATCATTGCAATGTCCCAAATTCAATGGGCTTGTCGTTCACACCCCAACAAGCCTGTATACCAAATTTGAAGTCTCTAGCTGCAACAGTTTGGCTTCTATCGCGTTCATATCATCATATGTACATTTTGAGTGATGTTGCCATGGAAACAGAACCCCGCAGCCTAATAGACTGAGGGATAAAAACTATTGAACTGTTTTTTTCCCTTTCTATATTGAGCACATCTCTAATTTGAGCATGGTGTGTAACGCCATGATTTAAGGTCCAACTACCATCATGCACACCTTTATGGGTTCTATAATGACAGAGTGAGCATATCGACGTAGATATTTTGGGGGCTACAGGCTATACCCTAAACAAGTTTTAGGAGGATTCATGGCATTACAAATACACCCACCCCCCCCCCCCAATAAAAAAAACATCTGCTCCTCCAATCCTTCTACATGAATGAATAATGAAATCCAGATGGCATCTCAACTATTGTTTGAATACCCAAAATCTCCTGATCTTGACAGCTTTCAAGATCCATTACAGATGATGCTAAATAAAATGATTTGATTCCCTGCAAAATGCTCAGTTTATAAGATTACAGCAGGGTTCGAATCTCTGCCTCTGGGCATGGAGAACAGCCTTGAGGGTACATCATATAATTTAGTGTCGGCCATGATAAAACTAATTAGGGAACATACAATGGGTCAGGTAATGTGTTTATTTGGACTTGGAACACTCATTATCATGCTATTAATGCATATACATGTACTTCACAACTGACCTGTCTCTCTCTATCCATGATCTTCCATCATGTCCATAGACGCATCCTTCTGATGAATGGTCTGGGATCAAAGTTCAATAAGAATTAAACCATGCTTGTAAACCGGATATCTTCTTCATACAGTACTAAGTTTGTGCTGTTAATGAACCTGACCACATGTCAGGGCCAGCTGGATCAAGGCGGGTACAGGTCCATTCCTTCAAACTGGAGAATTGGAAAAAAAAAAAATATATAATTTGTATCCAAATTACAAATAATTCACTAATGATCTGTCAAATGAATTTTTCCACATGCCATCATTTGTATTCAAATAGACTAAACAGAGAATGGTTGCCAACAAGGAAATACAGAGTACGTAATTCATTCTAATCATACTAGAGTAATTAGCGAATCCGCCTAATCAGTGATTCAACATGTGTTATATTTAACCTTGGTCATGTTAATCTATCATATACATGATGTACTCTTGAAGAGATGATGATTAATATACATAATCATGGACAGAATAATGATGAAGGAACTAAAGTTTTAATACCAATATTAATTACACAACTGAACTTCATGTCCACTTTCATTCATTTATTATGTACATGTATGGTTGCTCTAACAGTTAGTCACTCAAATAAATTTGATTATTTTTGTATCACTTCATCTTTTCTCTCTAATAAAGGATGTGTGACTTTAATATGGGAAAAATTCCTTTGTGTGTGACAGTCTTTTCCGTTTTACTTCTTAACCTGCAAAATTATAGTTTTCTTGGAGATTACGTACTGAAATATCAGCCTCTGTGATGTCCAATTGCATATGACTGGATAGTGCCATGCAATGTATTAGAAAGTTTGATCATTTGAAAAGAAAACAATAATTTGGGGGGGGGGGGCAATTTTTTTTTATCAGACACCACATTTTTATCCATCATATCTCCATTTTTATACAACCGACCATCACAATTTTGTCAACGTTTATATTTTAGTGTGTAAACTTCAAGAGAAATTTGATCGGACAGGTTTTGGATTGAAAAAAAAAAATCAGGGTTGGTATCATCACACACAAAAGAGTTTCTGCAATTATAATGTCTCATATTCTGTGATCACACCAATATATTTGAGCAAGAAAATTCGTTTCTTTTGGTCATGGAGCCTCCTAGTAGACTCCATCTTGTGATTGACAGTGCTTCGTTTCCGTACAAAAGAGGTGGGATGAATTCAGAGCACCTACATTTTGAAGGGAAGCGATTAGACGAGTTAAGAATATAGTTTCTGAAAATTTCATGGGAACATCCAGATTTAAGTGTCCCTCAGTCTGAAATACATATGTAATCAAGGGGAACAGGAGGCATGCAGAAACAATCAAGCACCTCAAAAATGAAGCAGCGTTTACCATTTGTACAATTTTAACATACTGTAACCCTGGTGTACCATCTTACCTTCAGGAAATAAACCAGCATAGAGTTTGATGAATAAATTGTCCGTAAATACGGGAAAGGGACTCCAGTAACCATCTTCTCTGTTTGGGTCCTTCTCTTCACCTAAATATGTATACAATTGTCTGTTTTTATACAGTTCACACCATCTTCCAAGTCCAACAGCCTGATTGTAATACATAACATGTAATGTTATCATGAAAGGTATTTTTGAGCCTACTTTTTTTCCGAGAATACGACTTCTTCACTTTTTCTCTTAAAAACTGTTTGGTATGTAGAACTATTTTTGTTTCGTGTATGCTCTCATTATGAAAATGTAAAAATATGGTGTGGGGCACAATGATAAATACAAATAGCTTTAATTTTGGACAGACAGGTTTAATGGCTAGATCATGCTCTTAGCTAATAGTATATATCATAGATTGGTTGATACAACCTGCAAAATAATTATCAGCTTGATTAGGTTTAAATGCAGATTATAAAAGTACATTCCCACAAAAAAAACCCTCATTTTTAGGCCAGAAAGACTTTTGTTTCTGGCAAGTGACCTTCAAAAAATTGTGTGGTGATACAGATTTTTTTAAAAAAATTGTGTATGTCGGGGGTGGGGGGGGGGAGAGGGGTTCTGGAAGAATCCTGATTTAGGACAGTTGTATAGGCCTACAATAATTATACCATAGTATATGTCATGCCTCAACCCTAAAATGTCTTTTTCCAAAAGACTTTTTTTTCTTTTTTGTCTCAGCAGAATTTGTCAATCTGGCTTACATGTAACCTAGTTAAGAACTTAGAACCCCAAATGCAGCGTCAAATTGGTTTACAAGTGTCAAAATATTAATGGACTATTATTTTTCCCATGTACGTAGTACATACAAATGGAAACATTAATAACCAAAAGATTTTCAAGTTTCATTTTATATTTCTGTATTTCTGAGGTCTGTTTAGACTCTATATTGGGATAATATCACTCCCATGGTATTTGTTCTCACGAAGTAGGCTCTCATTTGCAAATTGTCCAGTAATGAGTGATTCCATCCGTCCATCCAAATCCTTTCGTCGGCAAAATAAGGAGAACCGTTGACATTTGAACCTTGATTTTTGGCATGAACGTGCATTCGGGGACTGTTACCAACAAGTTCTAAGCTGACCTACTTAGGTGACCTATAAACCTCGAAATTTTGAGGGGATTTCAGGTTATTTCTAGATAGAGGGCCCCCAAGTCATCTCTCGACCATCTCCCGTATTCCTACGAACCGTTGACATTAGGGTGTTGATTTTTGGCATGAACATGCATTATGAGACTGTTACCAGCAAGTTCTGAGCTGACCTACTTTTGATGAAAATTTGACCTACTTAGGTGACCTTTACACCTCAGAATTGGCAAAAACATGTCTTAGGTCAAGGTACACACTTAAATCATATCAAACCCTACTTCGTAGGTCCTGTGACGTTAATCACACTACTCATGTTTGACACTTGGTAGGTCAATTTACCGCTGCATTTTGGGTTCTTAAACTTTGTTAAAACCGATTGACAGTCGAAAATACTGTACAAAATAAATGTAAATATGAAAAAAAAATTATATTTTCTTCTTTCAATAAATTTTTCATGTCTTGATATACAAACTGGTGACTTTTCATGACCATAATCCAAGCCATCAGGAAGCCATCGCCAAAAGACTGACAAAGGCTGGGAAAATTTGGTTAGTCATCTTTTCTGTTATACAGCATGTGAGACAGTTTGGTATCACTTTTTACATATTATAGCTCTTTATAGCTCTGGTTCTGTTGAGAGTTTTCAAACCCAACTGGTCTCATTTTTTTAGGAAAATATACCCTCTTCATCTGTAAGCCAAGTAAAAAGGAGTGAGCCTTATAGTTTTTTCAAAACCTAGCGTTTTTCTTCGTGGACCATGTCTGACAGTTATGGATCAATTTCGACATTTTCGGATCACACCATTTGGTGCTGGGTTTTAGTGCTACAAAAGTAATTTATTCCAGGTCTTATGCTCTCTGCAGGGATTCATAGAAGTCGTCTTTTAGGGCCGGTTATCGGTCCTAAAAAAAACATACAAGTGAAACTCAATTTCGTCTAGACGAGGGGAAACTCAATTAGAGACCACCGATTTGGAAAACTCAATTCCAATGAAGACGAAAACTGAATTTGAGCCAATTAAACTGAATATGATTTGCATAACTTACGGATCATTGCTGTTTTATTACTATTTATGCGTAGTTGACGGAAAAACGCACAGACGAAGACGTAAAACAGCCCGCCATTTTGAGCGAGGTAAATTTCCGCAAGACTGTCACTGGAGATGAATTCAGGGAGTCATTTTCACTATATTTGTTATGCTGTTGGAGTGGGTACCCGAGAACAGGATAGTCGCCCATGACCTTCGCAGTGCCGAGATACAGCAATACAGAAGACACACCCACGTTGTTAATACGTGCGTTGAACACTGACTGTTCGCCATAAGTTGTCGATGTGTCAGTTTTTTGCCGGGGACTTCGATTCTGATACTAACAACTAAGGTACTTGAAACGACTACTCTTAAAAATTAACAACTCAAAGTTAATGAATCAACTGAATTAGTTTGAAATAAGTTTGAAAACAGGAACAAAAACAACAACACACAGATAGTCGACACTGTCATTTGACGATCTGAAAACAATCTTTTTTTAATGTGGTTGATTCCTTTACTGAACTTTATTCTTGTTCTGCCTCTACAGTCTAGTAGATGGTGTCGTTCCTTTAGCAGGTTAGGAAAAGCTGCTCAATTCTGACAGCTAAAGTATACGCTGATCTAGTTGAACAAATGCTATTTTATTGCTTTCCATTTTATTTTGTCGAATTAAATTCCCGATGTGCGTTTTATCAACTGGAGATTTTCGGATTTCACTCCGTCTCTCGCCCCATTTTTAAGTTCAATGGAAGTTCAAAGAATACTGGATATCTGCTTGGAGTAGAAATTAAAATATTGTCTGGTTGAATTTTAAAGCACTTATAAAAGAAGCAAATATTCCTTAATATCACATTCATGTACCAATTATACATGTATGTAGTATATAAAGCAAATGGTCCTAAAAATTTGATTAAACTCAATTTGCACTGCCAAAAGCACGCTAAAAACTCAATTTGCCAGAAAAAAACTCAATTTGACCATGAACGGTCCTAAACAAAATGACTTCTATGAATCCCTGCTCTGTGTAAGAATATTAAATGAGTCAAAATAGCTTGTATTAATCTTGAAATTCCATCATTTTCAGCACAAAAAAACCCGATATTACACATGACCCACTCCGAAAAATAAATCAGCATCTCGATTATCTCCCTTGATTCACCCGCGATGTTTTGCCTGTGCAGATGTGTGTGATCCGCAGCTATCGTATTTACTGCCGAAACTCTATCAGCCCGTGGCAGTTGTTAGTTCAAATGTTAAAGTCTTTCAGCGGATAATCAGACAGCTTGTAAGGTTTCAATAAATACTACATGTACCACCTATCACATTCACATACACTTTTTCAGGTTAGGGTGGGGAATGACAACTTTTTTATTGCATGCAAATCTTTGTCGAACCACAGTCACTGGTCCAAAAGCGATACACTTTTCAATTTCAGCACCGTGTGGGAAGCCCTTGTTCCGTATTTCTAACTAAAATCCCCAACAACAATTATGTTGATCATTTGTTTGTTGTGGTAAAATCCTTACTTTTTACGAACATAGTATAAGAAAATTACAGCGCCATAAACATAAAGTCACAGAAATGCCTGAAAAAGATACACTGGGTCCAAAAGCAACACAATAAACGAAGGCGGTATAATAAAGAATACAACAACAAGAGGTTCACTATTTCATAATAAATATGAAGTGTTGATCATATATGATTAGGGAATAAGAAAATGATAAGGTAAAGAGATGTGACAAACGTACGTTACTTCGCTAAATCTGGAGCGATCCTGAGCATATATAAGTACCCTAGGTGTGGTACAGAAACAAAATTCTTGAACTGGAAACTTTTAAAGTCTGACCGGTTTCGATCCTAGTTGGATTTCATCAGAGACTGGAAGATTTGGGTTTGTTTGGCGTATTTATACTGAAGACGGCTGTGTCGGCCGGAAAATAACGTGTCAATCAGTGGTAGGTGGGTGTCGGCCGGTTGTAGGCCGGTAACTGACCTATGTCGGCCGGTGATGTGTACCTGCGTCCGTGTATAATGGGTGGCATCAGCCGGCACTGCATTTCAGTGGGCAGTTTGTCACTAACTGTCAGCCGGTTGTCAGACGGCAAAAACTCTATTAATAATAAAACAATAGTTTGAATAGCTCAGGAGGTCCAAAATGATATTCGGAAACGACTGTACCCAGATTGCCGGCTTCTTTGTTGTGACCTCATTGTTTCGACACGTGATAACATGATCTGCAATGGGATTCCCGGAACTGTATCACTTTTGGACTATGCATACAATGCAAGATGTGGCTATTTTCAATGGTTTATCGTGAAGATTGTGTTATTTTCTCGTCTCCCAAGTGTAGAAGTTTTCAAAGAGAAACATTTTTTTGGTGTGAAAAGTGTCTTTATTATTACATCTTAAGCTGGAAGGCTTGTATGAAGTAAGGCAATTTTTTGACCCAGTACCTGAGGTCTAATCAACATGCATACTAGAAAAGTGTGCCAAAACTGTCGTTATGCATTATTTCATCGTTTAAAGTTAAACCAAAGAAAACTCGACATTTGAAACACTGAAAGTTCAACCGTTTGTCTTATTACATCTGAGAACATTCTCAAAATCATGGCAGAGTTTAAAAGAGAGCGAGATAATTTATATTGCGAAGTGTATCGCAATTGAACTGTATCGCTTTTGGACCAGTGGTTGCAGTTGTGCAACTTGTGGTCATGTAAATGATGTATAGAATCCCTCATAAACCGAGCTGGTGCGATTCATAAATATGTGGCATGAGCAGTGCCAAAAGACGGACGTATTGCTGAGAAAGTTGTCTACATTCACAGTCTCTGTTGATTTGTGTGAACAAGTGTTTGTAGCCCTAGCGCATTATTTGAGCTCGACATGTATAACTCAAGAATGAGCGAGATCCCATTTGTCGACACTTTAGCTGTTTAGTTAGTATCACTCAAAGATCTGTGCTTTTGTCAATCAATTCAAGGGAAATTTTGTATAAACTTCACATGTTGCTGAACACAATAGCAAAACTACATATAACCTTAAGATGTCGAATAAATCGATTGCTTAGCGCACTTGTTCAGCGTCGAATACTAATTTGCGGTTGTCGTAATCTGGCGATTGCAACGCAGTTAAAAATTACCCAGGAACAAATAAAATTATGTTGAACAATTTATTTTGACCCGTTTTACAAGCGTATGACATTCTATTTTTCTTTCATTTTGAACGTGGTAAGATTTTCATATAAATGGGGATATTGTCGAAGATGGTTAAGTACAGACGGAGTTGGGTCTGAGTTGTGGATAGCCAAGTTTACTTGGCTTCGTAAGAACGAACGAAGACATGAAAACTTGGGTAAGTTGTGGAGGGAGAGAGGATTGGGGACGGTATGTTTGGCCATCCAGCCATAAATTAATATTTTATACCATGGTACAAAATAATTACACTATGCCTGTAATGTTTTGTACCATGGCACAAAATAATTATAGGATGTCTATAAATAATATATATATCATGGTACAAAATATTACAGGTATCCTATAATTATTTGTACCCAAAAATCTCCAAACCTCAGTGTCATAATCCTCATTTATAATATGATTCTCTCGGATAACTCTCTCTAAACGGGAACGAGAACAACAGATGAACGATCCGCGCAACTGTGGTATACGGATTTCTATGTTACAACATGGTCTGGCGCCTGTTAGTAGTAGTAGTAAAAGAACAAATCTCTTAGTATTCAGTGGGAGGAGTGCCGCATAAAATGATGACGACATAGGTTTTTGTGGTTCTGGTCACATCTCACATCTAGTGCGAGGTGACTTCCGGGCCAAAGGAAACTTTCAGGTCAAAGGTCACATCCGGTGCGAGGCGACTTCCGGTCACGTGATTGGTGGGTGGATGTAAAACTAGGATTTTCTGAGAAAATGCGGAAAACGGACTTTACACCCAGTCAAATCAATGGGTCTAGGTGGCCTAACCCTGGGCCAAATGTGTCGTGCAAGGTTTCGACATGAAGTACTCGTCGAGGTCGGCCACATAACTATGACTTTCTCATAGACGTTATGGGGTTAAATAAAAGCCCGGAAAATAGACTTACATGAACCCATGGCTATTTTGTTATGAAGCAAAGTATTGGGTGTGGGTTTTGTTCGATATGACTCACGCTTTAGCATTGGATGGGAAGGGTCTCAGTGCCGTTGGTTGATTTTCGCAGGAAAGTCATATGGTGCGCATGTGCTGGGGTGGACGATTTGGGCGATGTAGGGACCATCCTTGCTCTAAATGGATAGTGGTCCAGGTCTCATCTTGAAGCCACCGTGGAGTAGACTATGACGGGTGGTTTGACAGGATATGACGTCACCGTGCGCATGCGCAGTCGAGAAGTAGTAGAGAAAGATGGCATTTTAGGAGTGTGCCACTAGGGCGTGTTTGGACGATCTGGGAGTCATCCTTGCTCTGAATGGGTCGTGCAGTGTGTCATAGTGAAGCGTTTGTGGAGTAGACAATAAGTGGGTTGGTTTATACTGGAAACGATGTCACGATGCGCATACGCAATCGAAGAGCAGTACTCAGAACGATGGCATTTTAGGGGTACGTAGGGGTTTTGGATCTAAGGATCATCCTTGCTCTAATGAGCCGTGAATGGTGTTATATTGAAGCTTTAGCGTGCAGACTACGGTTGGGTGGTTTGGAGTGGAAATGACGTCATGGTACGCATTCGCATTCTTTGAGTAGTGGAGAAAGCTGACATTTCCTGGGTGCACTGGAGCGTGTTTGGGTGAAATAGCTAGAGACCTTCCTTGCTCTAAATGGGCCATGCTGGGTGTCATATGGAAGTTTTCGTGGAGAAGACTACGACTGGTGTGGTTTGAACTGGAAGTGCTGTTATTTTGCGCAAGAGCAGTCGAGGAGAGGTAGAGAAAGCTGGCATTATCGGGTGCACAGGGAAGTCTTTGGGTGAGATAGGGACCATCCTTTCTCTAAATGGGCAATGCGATGTCACTTCTCTTTTCTACTACTCTTCGACTGCTCGTGCCCACCATGATGACACTTCCAGCCCAAAACCACACCATGCCTAGTCTACACACCGAGAGCATAAGACAACACCCTTCACGGCTCATTTAAAGTAGGGATGCTACATAGATTACACAAACAACCCCCTGCTCACCCTCAAAATGCGGCCATCCTTCTCAAATACTCCTTGACTGCGAATGCGCAAAATGACGTCATTTCCAGTCTTAACTACCCCAGTCGTATTCTACTCCACGAGCACTTCAATGTAACACGTACCGTCATGAGCTATTAAAACAAAGATGGTCCCTACTTAGCCTCAGCGCGCCCCTGTGCAACTCTAAAATGGCATCTTTGTCTATTACTTCTCGAATGCGCATGTGCACCATAACGTCATTTTCAGTTCAAACCACGCTAGGCGTGGTCTACTCCAACGTCGAAACCAGAGCCATCCGGTCCTGTCCTCCCTGCTATGCTCTGGGATGGCGCACAGCAATTCGATCGGTCATTGGATAGCACACAAAACCCTAGAATTTAGAACATAACGAGAGCGTATCTGTGGAGATCAAGCCGACGTCCCGACGTCATGGATGTTACGAGCGCGCCTGAAAGATGCCGTAGCCTACCAGAACTCTTTATGCATTCTTGCGAAACATTTTCTATTCTGACGTCATGACGTTATGACACTGGCCATGAAAATGACTCATGACTGACGTTTTATAAAGAATAGGATATGTTCCAATGTAACCGGAAGGGGCCACGTTAAAGAATTTTTCAATGTATTGTGGGACCCACTTTCAGCGACCGTCGTACCAGGGGTTCGTGAAGCGGCCATTTTCCAGCGTAAAGCGACCCCTGGTGGCGAGGTTGTGGTCTACTCCACTAGGGTTTCAAGACAAGAACCTACACGGTCCATTTGTACCAAGTATGGCCCACCTATCGCCCAAAACGTCCACCCCCAGGACTTCCTGACGAGTGCGCATATGTGTACCATGCCTTTCCGCTGCAGCGTGGCAAAAAGGGTACCAGCGGTTTTCACTGTATTTTTACAGGATGCCCCGATCTGTTTATCTGTATTTCTACAGCATATGTTGTAATTTTACAACCGTGATAGTATTGCATAATTACAACAAAAATACTATTAAATCAATAGAAATAACTGTACAAATCCATGGTCAGCAGAAAGTCCATTGGCCTATAGCATTTCAAGAAGTCAAGTTCCCTGGTGTCTCTTTCAAGAGAGTAGAGAAGAAAATTCCCAGTAAGTAATGGTTCGGTTAAATATAAATTTATATTCAGCGCCACCGATGATATAAGAGCAAACATATTTCTTTCTATCACCCTGCACATCAGCTTTGTGAAACGGTGCAATATTAGAGGCTAACTTGGTCTTTGAACATGTACATTAACTCCAAAGACCACCCCCGGGGATTGAACCTTGGCAGGCAAACTCATTATTCCTCCTTGCACATTTTAGATAATTTGTACTTGAAGTTTTCTGTGTATTATAGATGAAAAAATCTGGAAAGGTATTCGAAATACACCTCGAAAATAATGAACGATATTTCTACTGAATGTAAATATACACTAATAATATTACTGTAATTTTACACTTGGATAATGTTACAATACAACGTTGTTGCCCTTTACTCCGATTAATACTGTAGTTCATCCAGAAGATGCAAACCTACACTGGTTGTCTGTATTGCTACAGCTATGAACTGTAAAATAACAGTTGGAACTGATGCTTCTATTTAACAGTAAATTCCACTGTCACATTTTACAATACTTTCTACTGTAACTTTACAAACATTTTTAACAGTGTACCCACAACCTATACTGTGCTCCATAAGAAAACTATTCACATCCCACGACTAGCTTCTGCGAGAAAAATCTCATGGGTAAGTAGTAAAGTAAGTAGTGTTATTGTTGTTTGTTGTTACTCTGTGATAGTTTGTGGTCTGTGATTGTTGGTGGTAGCTTGTAGTCACATATGCAGGCGCGGCGGAGCCGGGGGGGGGGGGGCAGCGGGGGCCCGGCCCCAATATGAAAAGAGCGGGGGCCAAGGACCACTTTGGCCCCCCCAATAATTGTAACTGACGTGCCTTGAAATGGGTCATATATGTATGGAGAACAACCTAAAATTCCAAAATTTTCCGCGGAGTACCCCCGTCAGTAGTAGTAAAAGGGCAAATTCCTTATCATTTATGCAAATGAGATGACGTCATCGATGACGTCACAGAGCTCTCATCCAATCAGAAGCCGTCAAAGGTCATTTCCGGGTCAACGGTCAAAGGTCACACCCGGGTTCAAAGGTCAAAGGTTACTTTCGGTCACGTGACATGTATTCTTCCGCGGTCTGGCGGTGAGGCGGCCGGAAAGTAGTCCGGCGGTGATGCGGTTCGGACAGAAAAAGTAGTCCCAAGGGCATACGTTGCTTTTCGCGTCACTATGACGTCACATCCGGGTCAAAGGTCACACCCAGGTCAAAAGGTCACGTGACAACCTGGAGTTATCTCCCCCTAGTTTTTGCCACCAGGGGCAACGAGGGCACCTGGGCCATATACACCAGTCATCAAGGTCAATACGACCCAATTAGCCCTTTGTGGTTAACTACGGTATACAAAAGAACCCAAACTCACAATGTTGTATGAAAAAACACATTTTATAACAGAGAACACAACATATATACAACAGTTATTTCCTGTTATTATAACAGTCCAGTGGAATATCCGCAGTGTCAGTCCATCTATACTGCAGCGTTTATAGAATATATATACATCAGTTATTCCCCCTTATTATAACATTTGAAGTCCGGTGGAATGGTGGCGGTGGTAGTGGTGGTGTGTGGTGGTGGTGGCGGTGGTGGTGGTGGTGGTGGTGGTGGTCTGTGGTGGTGGTGGTGGAGGTGATGGTGTGCGGTGATGGTGTGCGGTGGTGATGATGGTGGTGGTGATAGTGTGTGGTGGTGGTAGAACTGGTGTGTGGTGATGTTGGTGGTGGTGTCTGTAAATATAGGAATGAACATGTGTCCCTCATCAGTCCATATGTAGGGCGCCACCTGTCTTGTGACAACTTCCGGTTCCGGTCACGTAACAGTAAACCTGGAAAAACTCGGATGTACGATGAGGACCCGGACGTAAAACCACAGTACCCGGATTTCAACCAGATTGAACCGGTTGTGCTAAAAATAGATCATCAGCTAGCGTACTATAAAAGGGAAGCGGCCTGGCCGTTTCATCAGACACTCTGTCAACCAAGAAGATGTTCACTTGTACTACGTGCTCGAAATCATTCACTCGTCTGCACGACTTGCGCCGCCATGAGGCTACGAAGCACGACGGTACCGCCCAGTATAGCTGTACGATATGTACACAGTCGTTTCAGCGCCCGGATCATTTACGTCGTCACACACGTGCACGCCATGAAGTACCCAAGCATACACGCGAAGAGTGTGGTCATCTCTTCAAAGGCCCCAGTCAATTGAGACGTCACCATAATGTCATACACGGATCACACTCGCCACTCTCCAGACCGGATATTTCAGTTCCCATGGAAATGCAACCTCGAATGGAAGAACCCATGGAGGTCGATAAGCCGCCCCGAATTGAAGGGCCGATGGAGATTGATCCCAGTGTCGAGGAGCCCTTCCATCTTCCTTCCTTACATTCTCGAATGGAATAACCCATGGAGGTCGATCCACCGCTCCGAATCGAAGAGCCGATGGAGATTGATCCCAGTGCCGAGGAGCTCAGGGAGATAAAACGTACGGAGACACCACCTACCCAACGCTTACTGAGCAACGAACCCATGTCCAGCCCGCCTATACCCACAGTCGAGGACGGCCTGGATGCCCAGCCGGACCCGATGATACGGTTCCTAGTCATACGCCTGACGACATCGAACATTTTCTGGACGAACCCACAAATGTTCCTATCGATCTCTTACCCGAAGATCATCCAGTGAGTGACATCTACCGGTGCCATTGGTCCATGATCCGGCACTGTTTCCACCGTCATCGCCCTATATTGGACTTATACAATTTCCGACTGACTCACCTCGCCCGTCTACGCAGATACGTGGAAGCCATCTTCAACGACCAACCTACGGCCTTCAAACTAAATGTAGCATTTGGGTACGTCTTATGCCATAAGATGACGGGACAATTGCGCTATTTCTATTCCAGTGCCAATAACCCAGTGTACTACCATCCTTTCACCATCACCAATCGTGCGTCCCTGGAGACGGCCCTGGCCCAACTGGAGACATTGGATGCCTTGAAATGGGCCTATGAACAGCGCCCCAACACCAAATGGCAGGTGGAAATGATGACCAATGTCACCTTTTTCGTGGCCAAATATGGGCGCCAACGACGGCATCTGATAAATGCTAAAGTATAGGTGGACTTACACTGCAGATATTGCACTGGACTTCTGTCGTTGATATTATAATAACTGTTGTATATAACTGGGAAATAACTGTTGTATATATGTTGTGTTCTCTGTTATAAAATGTGTTTATTCCTACAACAATGTGATTTTGGTTCTTTTGTATACCGTAGCTAACCGGTTCACGGAAATGGCCCAAGCACCGAAAGGGTACGTATTCTAACATGAATATGACTTAGGGCATAGGGTGCACCACAGATGGGTGCCCATCCGGACGATGACGTCACTTCCGAGCTCTGAGCTCCCACTCACTCACTCATTACCGGTCACGTGACCGGCACCGGAAGTGACGTCACCAGACAGGTGGCGCCCCCTGGCGGCCATCTGCGGCAAAATAGGCTCCAATTTCAACTTTTACTATAGCGGATATTAATAATGGTGCAACAAAAAAGGGACTGGTGGCGCCCCTGGCGGCCATCTTTGGCGCCCCCTGGCGGCCATCTGCGGAGAAATAGGGTCCAATTTCCCCTTTTACAATAGCGGATATTAATAATATTAATAACAAAAAAAAGTAGGTCAATAAGGGTCCACATGCCCTTTTACAAAGCGTATCTTAATAACGGTGCACAGGGGTCACTGTGGGTGACAGCGCGGAGTTATCTCCCCCCTAGTTTTTGCCACCAGGGGCAACGAGGCACCTGACCATATATACCAGGGTCAGTCATCAAGGTCAATACTAGTCAATTAGCTCTTTGTGGTTAACTACGGTATACAAAAGCACCCAAACTCACAATGTTGTATGAAAAAACACATAATATAACAGAGAACACAACATATATACAACAGTTATTCACTTATTATAACATTTTGAAGTGGAGTGAGGAGGAGGAGGGAGGAGGAGGAGGAAGGGGAGGAGGAGGAGGAGTGAGGAGGGAGGAGGAGGAGGGAGGAGGAGGAGGAGTATGAGTGAGGAGGAGTGAGGAGGAGGAGGAGTGAGGAGGAGGAGTGAGGAGAAGGAGGAGGAGTGAGGAGGAGGAGGAGGAGGATGTGGAGGAGGAGCGGGAGGAGGAGGGAGGAGGAGGAGGAGGAGGAAGGAGGAGGAGGAGGAGGAGGAGGAGTAGGGAGGAGGAGGAGGGAGGAGGAGGAGGAGTAGGAGTGAGGAGGAGGAGCAGGATCAGGATCAGGAGCAGGAGTAGGAGCAGGAGCAGGAGCAGGAGGAGGAGTGAGGAGGAGGAGGAGGAGGAGGTGGAGGAGGAGCAGGAGGCGGAGGAGTGAGGAGGAGGAGGGAGGAGGAGGAGGAGGAGTAGGAATGAGGAGGAGGAGGAGGAATGAAATGGACCCCATAACGTCTATTTGCATAATACGGGCAGACTGCGCATACGCAGAATGTTGAAAACGGACGTCACACCCCTCCCGTCGGATGCCTCTTCACCACTGCTTTACATTGATACCTCACTCGATACAATCGGCCCACTAGGGGCCCGCCTCGACCTCAAAACGTCTATTTCCATAATACGGCCTGTCTGCGCATGCGCAGAATATTGAAAACAAACAACACACTAGTCCAGTCGGATGCTCCTCCACGAGAGCTTCAAAATAACACCTCATACGACATCATCGCACCACTAGTGATCCACCTAGATCTCAAAATATCCAACCAGTATGCACCTATGCACTGAACAGTATGGATGTATATACAGACCTACCCGGTACTTAAAAGCAAAAAAATTCATCGCTTTTCCCATCGTATTTTTCATGGTGAGCCGAAGAACCCCACAACCCATAGTAAAATCCACAAAAAAATGACCACCACCCTATACAGGCAAAATAGATGGAAATGTGCGAATCAGGGGACATCACCTTCGCCTACAAGGGGGTTGGCCTAGTCCGAGTTGTCTCCCTTGCGTCAGAGTGTGTAGATGGGGCTACGATTTGAATTCAGCCAGGATCCGGGGAAATTGGCCGTGGGGCGCCATTTTTCTTACACAAACAGGCCTGCACGGATGATTTTCAACCTTTTGCAAATGATTGTACCATACAAAATTATATCAAACTAACGGGCGGGTGTATGTATCTAATTCATTCATACCACGGAAGACCACATGTTGGTCCCCGATGACGTCTTGCTCTGTCGGTCAGCATACGTTTGACGAACGTTGTGTGACCGCCAATTTTTCTTTGTTTGTTTGCGCAAACTGAACAATAAACGCTCGACACTGGGATGGCACGAATTCTAGAAGGGTCGTCATAATAACATGGTACAACACCTATAGATTCTGTTTATTGGTCCCCATGGGTTCAGATATTTTTTTTTTGGTGTAAAATGCCTACTCTGTGGAGAGGGTTCCCCATGTTTTTTGATGAAATACGATCTGCCAAACAAGAATATGTACACTTGACCATAAAAATAAAATCTTTCCCTCCCCGCCCCAGTTTCATCGAACACATACGTTTATGGGGTCAAAACATTTTTTTTAATTAACAAAACTATACTTTTTTTTTTTTTAATTAACAAAACTATACATTTTTTTAAATGAGACCGCTCACAGAATGTAA
The DNA here is from genome assembly GCA_036873755.1 of Hanleya hanleyi. NCBI lineage: Eukaryota > Metazoa > Mollusca > Polyplacophora > Lepidopleurida > Hanleyidae > Hanleya > Hanleya hanleyi. The sequence goes on from JAVTVY010009684.1 coordinate 41,274, forward strand.
ACAAATAATATCAGGGCCGTAGCCAGGATTTACTGAGGGGTGGTTCGCCACAACTCCAAAAGGGCACATCAGTGGGTTCGCTGTATGGGAAAAGGGGCAAATAGGGGGTTCGCTTCAGTTTGAAAAGGGCATTTATATGAGAAAAATATGTAATATTTCCGAAAGGGGGTTTTCTCGAACCCAAAATAACCCCCCTGGCTACGGGCCATAGCCCAGTCGGTACGTTTGGTGTACGTCGCTAAAGGTCATCGCGTACGTTGGCATGATACCGATTTTGCGCGTCTGTGATTGGGCTGAAAAATACGTTGGTCGATCGTCGGGGGTTTTCCAGAGCATAGGTGGGGATTTTTCTATAAAAAGGGACAGTTTTCGAGATCTGTATCCATTTTCTCAAAGTCTAGGCGAAGCCCTCTTACGCAATAATACGAATACATTCTACACGCTGTACAAACAGTGAAAGAGTCCGAGCATGCAACGACCACCGTTCGCCAGTTCGCCCACTGCTGAGGGAAATTTTGCTACAGATCCTGACGACCCGCCTATAGAAATACTACCGAGACAACAAGCTGTGCGTACAATCTACCAACGGCACTGGCCTACTATCCGGCACAGTTTTCACCGCCATCGGCCGATATTGGACTTATACAATTTTCGGTTAGAGGAAAACACCCGTCTCCCCCACTACGCCTATACTATTTTCGAGGACCAAGCCACAGCGTTCAAACTAAATCTCACTTTTGGGTATTTATTACGGCATAAAGAGACAGACCAGCTCCGGTATTTTTACCCCAGTAACAATACCCTGGTGTTCGAGCAGCCTTTCACCATTACCGATCGCCCGTCCCTGGACACAGTACTGGACCAACTAGAAAGCTTGGATAGTTTGGAATGGGCCCGACAACAACGCCCCAACACCAAATGGCAGGTGGAGATGACGACCAATGTTACGTTTTACGTAACTAAAATGATCGACCACCCTATCGGCGCCCCCATCCATCTCCCGGACTGGTTGAAACACAGAGAAGGCATGTACGCCTTAGTAGGTGGAAGCAATGGGCCGTACACCGATCGGAAATGTTTATTTCCCTGCCTGGCTATCCATCTCAACAAACTGCCACCCAAAGATTGTGATCGAATTGCCAGCAAATATTGGGAAGACTACTTACGTGAAAAGAACATGGAAAAACAGCACTTCCGCGGGGTCCCGTTATCACAACTGGATGTGGTGGAAAATTTATTCCGCGTCAATATTGCCGTGTATAGTCTACTGTCTAGCTCAACACGTGGATGATGACAGTGACGACCCACAACTCACAGCCCGACTCGTACATCGTTCCGCGGGGAAATACGACACAACCATGAAATTGAATTTGTACCAAACGGACACGGGCGGGCATTTCTCGTACATCACGGACATAAACAGGTATGCCCAGTCATACAGTTGTAATAAATGCCATCGCGTGTTTGACAAGTCCAACCACTTACACCGTCACGAGTAAACCTGTGACCAGACCAGCAAACGAAAATTCCCCGGCGGCGTATTCCACAACACGGCCACCATATTTGAAGACCTGGCAGATGAAGGTATTGACGTCCCCATGAACCACCGTTATTTCCCGTACCGAGCCTGCTATGATTTTGAAGCCCTATTAGAACCCATGGAAAAGGTATCGGCCAAAACTCAATGGACCCAGCGTCACATTCCCTTGAGTGTGAGTATTCACACCAACGTGCCCGGGTATGAGACCGCTCCGGTGTGTTTCGTCTCTAACGGTGACCCCCATGAACTGATTACACGAATGATGGAATACCTGGAAACCCTCAGTCAAGCCAGTGCGGCACATCTCGCCTCGACTACCTACCGTGATATAGCGGCACTTGATGCGCGTATTCCAACATCGGATGGGGAGGACGATACTGACGACGAAGACGAAAGCGAGGACGAGGAACGCAAACCACCGAAACCCTACGCGCAGAAACTGAAACTGCGTTTGTTGGAATACATGAGTCAATTACCCGTGCTTGGATTTAACTCGGGACGGTATGATTTGAACTTAATCAAAGAATTCTTGTACCCTTATCTCGCCAAAGCTGGGAATGTGAAATTCATCATTAAAAAGACCAACAACCACGTCGCTCTATCCACGACTTCACTGCGATTCTTAGACGTACGGAATTACCTGGCGCCGAATTACAGCTATGACCAGTGGGTGAAAGCCTACGACTGCGCGGAGAGGAAAAGTTGCTTTCCATATAACTACATCACGAGTCTCGAGCGTCTGGACGAACCGCAACTTCCACCTCAGGAAGCCTTCTACAACGAACTCAAAGGAGAAGGATTATCTGACGCCCTCTATATCGAACTGCAACAGGTGTGTGTCCGTGAAGGTATGCAAACTCTCCGGGATTTCCTCGTCTATTACAACAATCTGGATGTCGTCCCATTTCTGGAAGCTACCGACAAAATGGCCGCCTTCTACCGAGATATGGGTGTCGATGTATTCAAAGACTGTGTAAGCATCCCCGGTCTGACCCTGCGGTATCTGTTCCAGGATTTACCCACTTTCTTCGCTCTCATCGAACAGAAAGACGCCGACATGTTTGACTGTTTGAAAGGAAATATCGTAGGCGGCCCCAGTATTATATTCCATCGGTACTATGAGAAAGAGCTGACTCGTATCCGAGGAGGAAAACTGTGTCGGAAAATCATCGGATTTGACGCCAATGCCCTCTACCTATCGTGTTTGAGTAAACCCATGCCGGCCGGTCATTATACCCAGTGGCTCCCTGAGGGGCGGGAATTCAAAGCCCAACGATCTACAAAACATCAAGCAGAACAATGGCTGGATTGGGAAAGTCAGCGACGAGGCGTCACTATCCGTCACCAAGGCAACCACACTGAAAAACGGATTGGAGATCGGCGCCTTCCCGTGGACGGATTTGCTATCATTAATACAATACCGACCGTGTTCCAGTTCCACGGCTGTTATTGGCACGGTCATGAATGTTCGTTCGCGGGAGGGCGCTATAACGAGCGCCGTGACTGACCCCGGCCGCCTTACGTCAAGAAGTACAGCAGAATGCTGACTACATTCGAGGACTGGGCCTCTATGAATTCGTGGAATGTGATCTGCACGTCCCTGACCACTTGAAAGACACGTTTAGCGAATGTCCGCCCATCTTCAAAAACACCGAGGTGAGTCGAGATGATATCGGGGACCATATGCGCGCATACGCTGAAGAACACGACTACCTAACACGACCGCGGCGTATGTTGATCGGTAGCATGTGGGGCAAAAAAATCTTGCTGGGTACTCCTTTACTACGGTGGTATTTGAGGCACGGACTGGAAATTCCCAAAATATACCAAGTCATGGAATTCACCCCCGAGGCTTGTTTCGAGAAGTTCGCGAACGACGTGACCATCGCCCGTCGCCAAGGAGACGCCGACCCCAGTAAAGCCATCATCGCGGAAACGATGAAGTTGCTTGGCAACAGCGGATATGGAAAAACGGTAACCAATCAGGACCGCCACGTCACCGTGAACATTTGTACCACAACACAAGCCCGCAAACGCCTGAATTCACCCCTATTCCGACGCATGGAGCTGATTGACGACACCACCTACGAAGAGACTTCAGCCAAAGAGACCATAACATATAACCTACCGCTACAAATCGGGTGCATGGTGTACCAACTGGCCAAACTGCAAATGCTGGAATTCATATATGATTTCATGGGAGTGTATTTCAACCAATCAGACTGGCAATTGATGGAAATGGACACCGATTCGGCATACATGGCCGTCTCCAACCCGGATTGGGAATCGCTCGTGAAACCAGAACTACGAGTCCAGTATGAAGCGGAAAGAGATGAACGGCTACCGAGAAAAGACCACTACACCTACGACAAGCGGACGCCCGGCCTCTTCAAGTTAGAATGGAGCGGTGAGGCCATGATCGCTCTGTGTTCGAAAACATACTATTGCGATGGTGGAGACAACAACAAATTCAGCTGCAAAGGAGTCAGTTGACGCGACCCCAACATCACCAAAGCCCTATACCTTTATGTACTCCAGAGCCGGACCAGTGCCGGTGGGACCAACAAAGGTTTCCGTATCATCGAGAACCAGATGCGCTCGTATACCCAGGAGCGGGACGCCTTCACGTACTTCTACCCCAAGCGCAAAGTGAAATCCGATGGTGTGACTACAACGTATCTGGACATTTAGAGTGATAAATATGAACTTACACTGCGAATATTCCACTGGACTTTCTAATGTTTATAATAAGAGGAACTAACTGTTGTATATATATGTTCTATAAACGCTAAAGCTGACACTGCGGATATTCCATTGGACTGTTATAATAAGGGGAAATAACTGTTGTATATATGTTGTGTTCTCTGTTATAAAATGTGTTTTTTCATACAACATTGTGAGCTTGGGTTGTTTTGTATACCGTAGTTAACCATTTGAAAAGAGCTAATTGGCTCGTATTGACATTGATGACTGACCCTGGTATATATGACCCAGGTATCTGGTTGCCCCTGGTGGCAAAAAAAACTAGCGGGGAGATAACTCCGGGTTGTCAGGTGACTTTTCGACCCGGATGTGACGTCATAGTGACGTCATAGGCGAAAAGCAACGTATGGACCTGGGACTACTTTTTCCGGACCGCATCACCGCCGGACTATTTTCTGGCCGCCTCACCGCCAGACCGCATCACCGCGGAAGAATACAAAAGGTCATTTCCGGTCAACTACTTTTGACCTTTGACCTCTGTGACCTTTGACCTCTGTGACGTCATCGATGACCTCCCCAAAAGTAGGTCAATACGACTCAATTTGCCCTTTATATAATACTCCCGTCCCCCCGATCACATCTTCAGAAGCCCCAAGTATTGACCGTGTTTACATTTGAAACATTGGAATATGCGATCATGTCTCAACTTCTCCACGAAGTTGGTTCTGTCTAATCAACGAACAGCACAATGTCCATCAATAGTTTGTGTTGTATACATATAATTCTTGAATTACTGAACGATCGATGGCATAAAAGTATCTACGCCATGAGGAAAATAAAAAAAATAATAATTGTGTGAAGATGACTTCCTTGATGTGTGTTTACCAGTATGCCGGAACACTATACCCTTATTCGTTGAATATTTACAATGGTCTAAAGTTGTGTTCACACTGTAATTTTTCACTTGGGTGGGTGGGTATAGTTGACAGATATTATCGACGAATATTATTTTCGAAGCAACGTGAGGGAAATTTCAGTGAAGAACGCCGATTGGATTTTTTTTTTTAGCTCTTATGAGTCGGTTTTATTGCGAGATATGCTATCCCTTTCAAAGTTCTCAGAAGCGCCAAAGTGCGTTAAATCAAGTCTAAAATGCCAAAAATTTCGGGGGGGGTAAGCCGCAAACATTTGCTAAAAAAGGAACCAGTCTCAAGGTGTATGCCGTATGAGTAGTATATAAAGCGTAAATTCCTTATCATTGACCTCATTTCGACCTCATTTCAAGGTCACAGAGGTCAAGGTCATGTGGCTGGGTTTCCCAGGGGGGATTCCCCAGTGGGGGTTTCCCATGACGATCACGTGATCAAGGCATGTCTAGACTTGTTCTGGGTTGTACAGTTCTGCCATACGGAGGATGGGTACTAGTATTTCAAATAAATTAATTAATTAATTAATTAATTTTAATTAATTACTTGTAAAATGGCGGTGTTTTAGACGGCGCAAGGGAGCAAACGAGGCGGTGGGGACGTCACGGGGAGAAAAAACCCTCACATTACCCTCAAAAAACCTCTAAGCCATATAATAATAATAAACATAATCTATAGGTGTTGTACCATGTTAATAGGATCAGTCTAGCATCTGTACCACCCTAGGGTCGAGCGTTTATTGTCCCGTGTATCTCCGCAAGAAAACAACAAACAAATTGGCGGCTCCAGGATGGTGTGGGGATGCCCTTTCCATATCACGGCGTCGACCGTAGCGCCATCTGCACACATTGACGCAAGGGAGACAACTCGTGTGGCCTAAGGATATGGAAATAGCCGTGTTGGAGCTAGGGGAACCACAAATGGTCCAATGGGATCGAGTGAGGTATCAAAGTAAAGCCTAGGTGAAGGGGCATCTGATGGGGTGGATGTGGGGTTGAAATATCGCCATTCTGCGCATGTGCGGTGGCCGAAGGGTATGGAAATAGCCGTTTTGGAGCTAGCGAAGCCAATAATGGTCCAATGGGATCGAGTGAGGTATCAAAGTGAAGCTTATGTGAAGGGGCATCTGACTGGACTAGCGGCTTGGGCGTTGTCACCATTCTGCGCATGCGCGGTGGCTCAAGGGTATGGAAATAGCCGTGTTGGAACTAGGGGAGCCACAAATGGCCCAATGGGATCGAGTGAGGTATCAAAGTGAAGCATTCGTGAAGGGGCATCTGATGGGCTGGGTGTGGGGTTGAAGTATCGGCATTCTGCGCATGCGCGGTGGCCGAAGGGTATGGAAATAGCCGTGTTGGAGCTAGGGGAGTTACTACTGGTCCAGTGAGGTCGAGTGAGGTATCAATGTGAAGCCTATGTGAGGGGGCATCTGACTGGACTAGTGGGGTTGAAATAGCGGCATTCTGCGCATGCGCGGTGGCCCAAGGGTATGGAAATAGCCGTGTTGGAGCTAGGGGAGCCCCTGATGGTCCAATGGGATCGAGTGAGGTATTAAAGTGAAGCCTAGGTGAGGGAGCCTCTGATGGGCTGGGAGTGGGGTTGAAGTGTCACCATTCTGCGCATGCGCGGTGGCCCAAGGGTATGCAAATAGCCGTGTTGGAGCTAGGGGAGCTACTAATGGTCCGATGGGGTCGAGTGAGGTATCAAAGTGAAGCATTCGTGAAGGGGCATCTGAGTGGACTAGTGGCTCGGGCGTTGTCACCATTCTGCGCATGCGCGGTGGCCCAAGGGTATGGAAATAGACGTTTTGGTATCTAGGGGAGCCCCTAATGGGCCGATGGAGTTGTATGAGGTATCAAAGTGAAGTATATTTCAAGCATGGGTGGGTGCATTTAAAATTTTTCCTGAAAAAAAAAAAATACGGAACACGGACTTTATCCTAAATTACGTGAAAATGCCTATATGGGGTATCGGGGGTATATAGGTCGCCGGACTTAACGGGGCTTGTCTATCAATAGAGTTATCTCCCCCTAGTTCCAGGGTGGGTGTATGTAAAAAATTTTCTGAAAAAATACGGAATACGGACTTTATTCTAA
>JAVTVY010009685.1:0-49246 GCA_036873755.1 Hanleya hanleyi
AGTCCTATATTTATGGATATTGCACGAGAATTAAGTAGCCTAGCTTGTGGCCAGGATCATGATATAAAATCTCTAAATAACTGTTTGTAATTGTCCACATACACGGGACCTTCATTCAGTACTGTAATCTTACTGTTTGATATTTGATCATAATGGCCCATATCTCTTACGTAATGGTGACATTAGAAACATATTCCACAAGGTACAGACAGAAGCTTCCGTTAAAGCCTTCAAATAAATTTGAAGAGAAATGCCTTCGAAACGATGTAATGACATTGAATGCAGGTAAACCTGTGTAACACGATATCTTCTAAACAACTTGTTTGATTTCCGTGAAATTTGGGTATAATGATCTTTCAGGATAGGCAAGGACTGATAAGATTTTGGTGGTGTTCGCGAACTCAGTCATGGAGGCAGGTTTTTGCATCTCAATTTTTTTTTTTCAGGATATTGAAATTGACTTCTTTGAATCAGGGAAAGGTAATTCTAGTTTGCTGAACATGAATATAACATTCCCAGTGTTGTAATTCACATCCCTTGTAAGCCAAATGGCCAATTATATAAAATGCTTGAAATTCTCATGACTTTAATTCCAATATCTACATGCCCGAGGCCAGATATGGGGATTTTGTTTCATGATATTTGTTCATCATTGGGTGGCTCTACAGACAGTAAATGTTTTTAGCACAATTTCTTGGCTCTTCATCTTCTTGTTTTGTTTCTTCTGACCTCTTAGTAAATCCAACGGGGGATATGTGAGCTCATGACTCTTGTTTTCAAATCCTGAGCATTTTTTTTTTTTTTTTGTCGAATCATGTGATACTCCCACAATTATTGATCATGCATTGATTGATACATTCTTATTTTGGTTTATGGATATTGCACGGGAGTGAAGTAGCCTAGCTTGTGGCCAAGATGATATAAAATCTCTAAACGACTGTTCGTAATTGTCCACATGGAACCTTTATTCAATACTGTGATCTTACTGTTTGATATTTGATCATAATGGCCCATATCTCTTATGTAATGATGACATTAGAAACGTTTTCCACAAGGTACAGACAGAAGCTTCCGTTAAAGCCTTCAAATAGATTTGAGGAGAAATGCCTTTGAAGCGATGTAATGACATTGAAAGGTTTCCATCGTTGTCTCCATGTTAAAGATAAATTGTTTAATAAAACATGGGTTGATACTTTGAAATCATGAACTTTCACATACAATAAATATTTCCTGCATTGATCAATTGTGAGTTTGTTTAAATAATAATAAAATAAAAAAAATGATCATCCCAACCCTTGCATCAAGAGAGCTAGAGCTACGTGATCACGTCCACTTGATTTTGATGGACTGCAATTAGTGACATCATCTAGGCTCACTACCTTGTTACTATTTGATTATTATTTGTGTCATCTGGTGTCCGAAAATCAGGGGGAATAAATTTGACATGACAACAAACTAGAGCACGGCATGACATCATTTGTCATGCTTTCATGGCGGCAACATATTCCTTTCCATTGACGAGGGCATGATGTGACGGAGTGCATTCAGCGATGTCACCGAACAGTCTCCACATGTCATGTATATGAGTTTTGGATACTAATCCTGGATGACATCAGTATTCAATACAAAAAATATACTGCACCAAAATTAAGGGAGATAAATCGATGCATGCTTTCAGGATAGGCTATTGTTCACTGATTTTTCATTCTCCTCTAAATTGATTCTTGAGGTCTTATTGATTTTTTTTTACCAAACCAATTCATCTTTTACCGTCCATCGAATGAAAATATGACCAAAAATTGAAGCATTGCAATCTTTGCATTTCATCTTTAAAATCTTTACCATGCTTTCTTAGTCTTGGGCTCTTGGTCAAATTGAGCCCTATTTTCAAAAGTCACGATGGATAAGAAATTTGAGAAGAAATTGAAGTAGTCTCTGAATTCATGACATAAATGCTTCATATAAGGTCTCCAATGATTCAGTTACTTTTTATAGAGAGAGAATTAAGGCTTAATGTCGCGTTCAGCAATATTTCAGCTTTATAGCGACGATCAAACAAACTTTTAAGTGTTCCAGTTAATAACTTAGTAATCCAACACATTAAAACATACACACCTTGAAACTTATGCAGAAACCGATTTCTCTCAAATAACCTAAGACACATATTCCTCCCTCACTCTACCAAAAAGATCTTCAAAATTAGTTGCTCGATAAAAAGAATCTCTTGCAATCTTAAAATCTATATACAGTTGATAAGAATTTATTTCACTGTGAGATCTTCTTGGCATGGGATACACCTTGGGACTGGCTCTTTTTTTAAAGTCAGCTATGTAAACAAAAGCACTTTATTATACTAACATCTTGTAAATCGAGCAACACAATTGTAAACAATTTTGAAAAATTAATGCTGAGTATAGAAAGAATATTATAATATATTTGGATATAGCTTCTGAAGTTTTTTTTCAAGTGATCGAATTAGAAGAGATCTTTACTATATGTTACAGAGACCTTGATCAAGTTCACTCTGACATGACCTTGACCTATGTTCAGATGTCCCTGAGAGTGAAAGGAAATGCTTTGAACAACTTCCTAAATTTAGCTTTTGAACAAAATACAATGTACCTTGAACAAATGGAACTACAACATGGCATCCTGACCTCTGTGTGTACAAGTAACTTATGTTTATCCTGGGTTGATTATTTTAAGCTCATCGAGGTTAAAATGCAGTAAAGCCCAACTCACACTACGAACATTTTGTTGTATTAGAACAGAACAGTTTGTTTGTGTTTTTGTTCATGGTAACCTCACACTGCGAACATTTCTCTTGACCGCCAGTCGCCGCGAACAAGCAGCAAGGCTGCTGGTCTTGTGATGTGTTGTATCATGTGAGAGCGGCTTCGTCACATGACCAAAATCGGCCAGTTGATTGGATAACTGTTGGTAAATGTTCGGACACATGTTCGCGATCACCACACACTGAAGACGAAACGTTTTTGAGGACGAAAACATGTTCCGAAAATCAAACATGTTTGATTTCACCAACTTGTCCCTCAAACAGAATGTTTGTGTTTCTGGGCACCTCACACTGCAGACAAAACATATTCTGAACGGTGTTTTTGTTCTAATACAACAAAATGTTCGTAGTGTGAGTTAGGCTTAATTAACATGCAGTCGTATGCTCATGAAACTATTCTATGAACAATTCTATAACAGTTCTGCCTACATCAGTCTGCTAACCATGCGTATATCTGAGACGTTTTAGCATGCTTTTCTGAAATCTAGTCATGACAAGCACAGGTGTTCATTTGGGAGATTCTATTGTACAAGGCGGGGGAGGAATGGTCAACAATGCAATCTGCTTCCATACAATCGAATAAACAAACAAATAAATTGTTACAAGATGGAATTTCTATCTCTTTAACTATTGTTTCCATCATGAAACTGATTAACAACCGACACAAATAGACATATATCGATGTGTGTTTCACACAGTCTGGTGGGAGAATCACTCCCCAATAAGATACCACATAACTGGCATGTGGGGGAACATTTCAACAAGCATGACAAATGGGGAGGAAACGTTGACAAATTTTACACTGTTTTTCTACCTTTCATTTTAATCTTTGTTGATGATCAATTTAAGTAGTTCGCCCTTGCCCTGAAGTATAAACTTTCCCACCCTAACTGGGCATCAAATAACCTTTGAGCACGCCTGTGAAAATATATTATTCCTTAAACTGATCTGCTGTATCATCTGGTACAACACTGTTGCATATATGGTGCCTAAGATATGACTATGAGGTCATCCGGGTCAAGTTCACTCCAAGATGATCATGATCTAATATTCAAGGGTCAGACAGGTCAAATATACCGTAGAAAACATCTGTGATGTATGACATAAGATCACCAGCCCAAAGAAAGCTAGATGGCCTTCAGAAAATTATCTCGGTAGGAGACTGGACCTAATATCTGCCCAAGTCTGTTATGGGATTTGTTCTATGTAGTCTGATAACCGTCTCAGGACATTCACATTCATGGAACATATTTACAATCTTGACCAGGGTTAATACATGTAATAGAGGTATGTGACTTCAAGTCGATGGTGCTGTTATATATCCCCATTAACATGATCAATTGATATTGCGTTTTCACAGCATGCTGTACTATACCACATGAACATGTAATAAGCACTCTATCTGAGTGCACTTGTACATGAGGGCACAGAAACACTGTACGTGCCAGGGTCTAATGTTCTTTCTGCTTTTCGAGATTAATTAAATCCACACTTTTTAATGGCATTTTGTTGATATTAGAGCAGCCTTTTGTAAAATTATGATTAATCAAACAAGATAATCGATAGCCTGTACCGCCGATTCTACGGGGACGCGAGATTGAAATGTTTGCTCTGCTCTACTAGACCCTGGTGCCGTCGAGCTGGATCTGCCAGAATGTTTACGATACAGCAATCACTCGGTACATTATCATACTCTCGAGCTCTCCAGTGGAATCTGCTAATAAATCCATACAACTAGGCGTTGGAATCTGACAGCAAACTCTGAGACTGGGTTAAATACACCTGACTGGTAATCCAGCAATGCTATCAGAGGTGTCCTGCTTCCACTCAGATGTCCATTATGTCAGAATCATCCAGACATTATTTCCGGCCAATTTCAATTACACCTTCAAAGCTTCGATACTCCTGCTTAATTTGGATTTTTCGGGGCAGCTTTTGTGTGATTTTGTAATGGACGGAAGAACTTTTTGTCCAAACATTTTCGATGTGTATATATTTTTTTCATCTATATGGTACGAAGCTTTTTTTGAAGTCCTCGGCGGCTTAATTTATTATTGCCGTCACTGATGTTATATCCTGTGTTGTATTTTTCGCAGAAGTGCATTAGTTATTTTTTCCGCATAACTGAACCATTATATAGTATGAATGATTTATTACCTGCTGGACAGAGTTACAATGGACATGATTTGAACAAACAATCCATTCAACCTTTTTACGAACAGAGATTGATACTCAGTAATTATGTTCTCCTTTATCAGTTTCATTGAATGTAACCATCGCGTCAGTTCATATTATATTTTTGACCCAGTTCTTTTATTGCTGCAAAACCTTCACCTATTTTTTCCAGATAATAGCCTCAAACCCAATTTCTTCATCTTCTGCACATTCACTCAATCAAATCAATGGTCTATGGTAGTCAAAATCAAAATCTGCCACCTCTTTTATTGCAGATTTTGACGCTCAATTTTTGCAGCTTGCATTGTGACGAGATGGCAGTGTGACTAACGTCACAGGACCGAAGAAGTAGGGTTCATTTTGAGGTTTATAGGAAATCTAAGTAGGTCAAATTTTCATCAAATGTAGGTCAGCTCAGAACTTGCTGGTAACAGTCCCCTAATGCACGTTCATGCCAAAAGTCAAGGTTCTAATGTCAACGATTCTCCTTATTTTTGCCGGAGAAAGGATTCGGATGGACTCACTGACTGACTCATTACCAGATGATTTATTGTCCTTTTCGTATTTGTAGGTAGTGGGATTTTGTGATAATCCACCCAGAAATTAAAAATGACTTGATCAGATATAGTCCAGTAACCATGGCAGGTGAAATCTTTGTGGCAAACTCTTACAGCTAGAATATTCCTTTCTCCTTTATAACTGAAGTACACATGTACCGCCACGTTATTTGCATTAATATCCTAGAGATCATCAGCTTAATGAAATATAACCTAATCCCCCTGTTGAGCCCTTATCAGGGTCTCCTGATTTCGCTTTAGTATGTTTGTCTGAGGGATTCCAGTGGTGATCCACATTTCCCCTCAAACCTTGTTATCGGGATATAGGATCCAGTAATTAATATTGACATAAAGGATGACGACAAGCGTTCTAAAAAAAGCTCAAGCAAGTGAAGGAACACATTGTATGACACTATTTCTAGTCAGTGATTCAAATTTATTTTCCAAATTTTTCTTTTTGAAACACATTTATGCTGAAGATTCAGAAGTTCAGATGTTAAAACCTTTGGGTTTTTTTCAGATAATTATCCCTTTTCAGAGAATTTTCTAGGACTGAAAGCGTTGAAGCACAATTGGTCTGATCTTCATGAAATAGCAATTTAATGGATGAGATACAAACATGTATAGATATTTTTATATGATTTGGTTTTTTCAGAATTTCAGATAGTTCCTCTATTTCAGGGCATTGATCAACAGTCATTTAAAGCTATTGTCCCACAAATATGTATCGGCCTCTTTGTCATATGTAACTTTTTTAATTCCAATCACGGATGAAATTATCAAATTATTGAGACAGTAAAGCACTCTGAAGGATACATGTAGATGCACGATGTCCACACTGTCACACACAAACCGTTTGCTTAAATAATATTTACTAGCAAATTTCCCATATGGTGATTGCATCAACAACCTTTCTCGCCCCTTTCAGTCAGAAGGCACCCTTCTAATTCTAATATCACATCAGCACTCAGTGGAGGGTCCGCCTCGGATTCATGTATGCATCAGGGCATGGTACCTTAATATTATATGATAATAATTATGCCCCTCTAATTAGAGGGGGGGGCATATAGCGATCGCTTTGTCCATCCGTCCATCTGTCCATCCGAATTCCTTGTCCGCGCGATATCTCGGTTAATATTTGATGGACAGGATTGAAACTTGCACGGAATGTGGCCAGTGCCTCGTAGTTGTGCAGCGTTTTCCGAGTTTTCAAGAGTTATGGCCCTTTTGTTCTTGAAGTCTTTGTGAACTGGGACTTGTCCTGGCTGGATCTCGGTTAAGTATGGAATTTGCATGATATGTGGTCAATGCCCCATAGTTGTGCAGCGTGAAATTTCTCTGCTTTCGGTTATGGCCCTGGTTCATCAAACCTAAGTGAATGGGATATATTTATTTGTTCAGGCTGGATCTCATTCCATAACCGATTTGGACTGGGAAAATGGCTATAAAATTGTTATTCTCTGATTGCTTCCTTGCTGTGTTATGTCTGCTGCTGAGAAGACGATAGTGAAGAGGTTCTCTCAAGCTTCCCACTATGGTCTAGTAAGCGTGACACAATGCAGCTCGGTACGGCGCATCACGTTAGGCACACCGGTTCTCGTCAGATCACCGAAGTTAAGCAGCGTTGAGCTCGGTCAATACTTGGATGGGTGACCGAGTGCTGTACTGACTGGGCTGATCAGTGTCCAGAATAATAGGAACTGTGGACACTCTCGTGTTCTGGCACATGTAGGCACCGTCGTGATATGACCGAAACAATGTTGAAAACGACGTTAAATCCTACTCACTCACTCACTCACAATGCAGCTCAAGCACTTCTTGCACAATGCAGTTGAAGAGGATTTGCAAATTGCAACTTGGAAGTTTTAAAACTTTTTGAGCAAATTGTCAATGCGGTCTTGTAGGTCAGTGTGACTTCATGGTGTTAGCCAGAGACCCATCCACTTGCCTATTGGACAGGTAATTTCAAATTTGCACAGGCCAAATTTGGAAAATTTAACGTGGGAGAGATAGAAAATACAGTGAAGTAGCCTGTCCTAATATCACATTTTGCTAGATTTGGACGGGCTACTTCACTGTATTTCCTATCTCTCGCATGTTAAATTTTCCAAAATTTGCTTATCCAAATTTGAAATTGGCTGTCCAATAGACGGGTGGATGGGTCACATTGACCTACAGGGCTGCATTGACAACTTGCTCAAAAAGTTTTAAAACTCCCAAGTTGCAATTTGCAAACCCTCTTATATCCTGGTTAACAACCTGTGACTCGGCTGGGATTCACATACAACCATAACCAGGGTCACTTTTCTGATCACGGAGTGGCATGGGCAGTAATTTTCATCATGACCAATAAGATATATTCCAGACAGTACCGTATGACTATTGTGCTTATTACTTTCAGTGAAACTGACAGCGTATTGATACAGGGCAGTGTAACCTCACATTCAGGGATTTATGATCATATTTGATATGCATTAGAAAATGATACACGTATGCAAGTTATAGCCATACTTTTTCGCCGATTTTTGTCATTCATAGTCCATCGCTTGAAACTATTTATGCAGCAATAAAAGCACTGCAAGAATGTATAGAACATAAGCTAAAACTATATATACGCCTTTTCAGAACAAAAGATATTTCCTAGTATGAGTGTTCATATACTGGATAAATTACCAATGGTTACACTCGAAATTGGACAAGATCCAGTGCATAAAATAGTTAACATGATAAATGGTTACAAATTGAAGTTCTTCGAATCAAGTTACTACATGGGAGGATCTCCAACCATGTAACAGGGTCCTCCAGTGAATGATTATCTTCTGCAATTCTGACACTATTCACTTATTATAAGTGGTTACATATCAGAGGATAAGTATAAGAACAGTTAAGGTGAGTACAGCTTTCAAGCCAGTCACGACAGCACACTTTTACAGCAATAGAATAATTGTGCACTTTTGAAACTTTGTCGATGGAAGTTTCATTTCTTACAATGAAACGTGGAAGTTTCATTTCTTACAATGAAACGTGGAAGTTTCATTTCTTACAATGAAACGATTTATTTAATGGGTTGAAATTCGGCACATGTTTGTAGATTTATGGTGTGACGACATTCCAGCATGCAACATTTTGATAAGCGACATTTTGGCACGTGACATTTCAGCACGTGACGTTTCGTAACTTGGGTCTAATTCCGCTTAACCTGGGGCTAGGGGCCGTATGAACCCATGTACTTCAAGATCCTCATGGTGCTCATATGAACAGGCACAATCAAAGCGTGATTGAGATACATCATTCTCTAGATGACGACTTCACAACGAATATCATATGGATTAAGAATACTGATCAGTGATGCGGATTTGATATTTTTGGAACATATGATGTCTTACCGGCATCATTGAAAACTGTTGACTGCTTTTTCTTGCAGGAAATTAGCGTATGTTTATATATACCGTACTATGATTGTCTTTTTGAATTTGGTGCTAATGTTGTTATATTGAATATGGAAATGCTAGGTCTTTGGATTGTGGACGCGAATATTCTTTAATGGACTATGGCTGAATTATGAATGATGAACCAGATAATTTTTCTACAATATATCTCTGTAAAATCTTCTATTTATTCAGGTGAGTGAGTGAGTGAATAGAATTTAACGTCGCTTTCAACAATATTTCAGCTATATCGCGATGAACCAACTCAGCACCACCCAGCCAAGTTGTGTTCCTGCTACTTCAAAGAAGTAATCTTTGAAGCAGCATGGAACCAGATCCCCTCCATTCAACCTATAAGACAGAGGACAGCGCACAAGACACATACAGGACACTTACATGGTGCAATAAAGACAAGTGATATTACAGCCCTATACATCACATTATCAAGTTCCTATTGCTTCTCAGCAAAATGCATTAAAGCAACAGGAACCCCTGTCCACTCAACCACCTGCTTCTGTTTATTCATGTACATGTACACATGTATCTCAAAACAAGTAATGTAGTTTTTTTTTGCCCAATTACAACAGGTCTTTTTAAAGGGAACGTAAACTCCGGTGAAACTTGCATGGCCAGTTAAAGCTTTTTCCTCATAGAATCCAAATCGTTTATCAGATATTTTTTTACAATTTTTTCAAAGCAGTACTAAACGTCTTAACTTCGTTACACTGGACGAACATAGAGGCCTCCATGTTCGAAGAATCGTGACGTCAGTGGACACTAGTTCTTCTGCCTCTGGAGGTAAAAACGCGTCAATTTGCAGAGGTGCAGTATTCGAGACCGTAGCTTACAAACATGAGCGAGGATGACAGTGCGACGTGTCGGGATTACCTGGTACATTGTGACAGCCAAATGCAGAGCAGCCCGGCATCGTAGAATATCTGTTAGAATCAGGCTGTATTCTACATCAAAGCTAATCGATAACATTGCCTCTGTTAGTCAGGGAACGGATGAGTGCATGAAAACGACCATATTCGGCCATGTTATCTCGACACAGAGAATGTCCGATGACGTAAGAGATTATCGGCACAACTGAATTTTACGCTTTCCCATTGGATAAAAATCCTGCCCAAAACAAACATGGCGGCGCCCCCAAGAAATTCCAAATCACGGTATTTTCTATGTTTGCGTCTGTCTCATTCATTGGAAAAAATGAGAAAAAATATTTGTCACGATTTTTTAAATCTATCGGGATTGTTGTATAATTCCCGCGGTGTTTTACCGCAGAGTTTACGTTCCCTTTAAGCTAACTGCAGATGTGGAAAAACGAAGTTGCCGAAATGTCGCATACCGCAATGTCGTACCCTCCACCTTTAATATGCCGAAATGACATGAATTCATATATGTATGTATGTATTATTGCGGAAATAAATAACTCCACTGTCTGATTTTGGCTACATGTAGCTATAGTTTCACTGCTTATTGACAGTATATATAGTTCCTGCTCCTGTCAAGCTTTTATGAGGGATCTAATTTATTTTCTAGAGACGCGGCATCATGCTCTGATCCTATTACCAACTACATATATGATATCGCCTCATTTGCACTGTCATCCTGTTATTGTCAGATTACACAATATTTGTTATCGGGCTATGAACTTCCCCGATTACACTCTCATATATTTGCTGCCCATGTTTTGTAATTATTCTTGTTAGCATTTCCCTGCTCATGGCAGCTGCCGTGTTTATGAAATTTCTGTTATTGATTGCTTATATGAAGGCAACCTTTCCATATGATTCTATTTGGCAATTTATCCCTACTTGACAGTCATTTCTGCATGGGATCTTACTTCTCTAGGTACATACATGTAGGCCTGTATGGAATACCTCACAGATGATCTTGAGAGAACATGTCACTCGATATTGAATCTGATGAGAATATGCCTGTTGGGTTATTTTGAAACCCCTTGGGCTCTTGTTACAATAGGACATCACTGTGACAAAATCAAAGTGATCATCGTGGAATTTTTAATTTTTTTTTGTTTCACTTTTTTTCTGGTAGAGGTAGACCACAAAATATATTGTTGAAAGTTTCATCCCCCTAACCCAAGGAGCAAGAAAAATATTTTGAAAATTATTGAAATTCGTAATTTACTGTCCTCATGCGGTAGACATGTTTTATTATTACTTTAAATCCTTTTAAAACTTTTTAATAGTTGAAATCTTGACTGATGTTTGCAGAGTAAAATTTATATTCGATTGGTGGACACTACTAACAATGAGAACAAGAAAAATTGCAAGTTCAAAAATTGCAAGGCCAAAATTTGGCCGAAGGGTATTGTCGTCGTCATGTCCGTCTGTCCGTCTGTCCGTCCGTCCGTCACACCTTTCTCGTTACCAAGATATCTTCAGAACGACTTACCCTAGGCACACCAAACTTGCAGTGCACATCCGTATGCGCGTGACGCAGAACCCTATTGAATCTGGACCTGATTGGTTGGAAACTTTGGTGGCCATCTTTAATTTATGCGAAACCATCACAGCTTTCTCGTTACCAAGATATCTTTAGAACGACTTACCCTAGGCACACCAAACTTGCACTGCACATCCATATGCTCATGACCCAGAACCCTATTGAATCTGGACCTGATTGGTTGGAAACTTTGGCGGCCATATTTAATTTATGCGAAATCATTAATCTTGTGTATCTTGGGTACCATTTCACTGTTCCGTGTGTGAACTTGGTATAGATCATCGATGCATCAAGAAACTTCAAAGGAATGACCAAACCAGTTTCCCTGATTCGGTGGAAACCTTGGCGGCCATCTTTAATTTATGCAAAATCTTTAATGATATATATCTTTGATACCATTCAAGTGTTCTATACGAAGCTTGGTATACAGCATCGATGTATCAAGAGACCTGCAATGTATAACCACATCAGTTCCTCTGAGTGGCAGGAAGGATGGGTGGCCATCTTTAATTTATGCGAAATCATTAATGATCTCTATCTCTGATACCGTTCGAGTGCTCGATGTAAAATTTGGCATAAATCATCGATGCATCAATAGACTTACGATAAATGGCAGTTCTGGTGTTTCTGATTGGGCGGAAACCTTGGTGGCCATCTTTAATTTATGCAAAATCTTTGATGATGTATATCTTTGATACCATTTCAGTGTTCTATATGAAACTTGGTATACAGCATCCATGTATCAAGACACTTGCAATGAATAACCACATCAGTTTCTCTGAGTGGTGGGAAGGATGGGCGGCCATCTTTAATTTATGCGAAATCATTAATGATCTCTATCTCTGATAATTTTCAAATGCTCTATGACAAAATTTGGTATACATCATCGATGCATCAACAGACTTATGTAATGAATACCGACTTCTCTGATTGGACATAAACCTTAGAGGCCATTTCTAATGGCAAATTTTTTCATAATCTGTATATTTGTCACTTGACTGCTTGGTGTTCCTGAAGTCTTGCTTCAAATTGAATACATTATGAATGGCTGGCGCCCAGAGCCGAGGGGTTTTCAGATGCGCAGCTTCGTATTTAGTCCCTGCTGACTTGATCTTCGACAATATATGGCCAGTCACCCTAACTGCTGCTGCTGTGAATGTAGAATTGAGTTTCTGGATCTTGTAATCTGAGCCTCATGTGTACCCCTCGTGATGTCTTTATTACCATCCCATTATGATCACACTGAGTAATTGGTGCCATTATGATGTAGGACTACTATTCCCAGTGGGCAACAGCACTGAGGTCTTAGGTAACCTTTGATAGATTTGAAATATAGGAACATAAATGGAATTTTAAAGTATATGGATAATCATGAAGTCATTAGCCTTGTGAAAAGCAGGCGCATCACCTGGGGAGATGCTCAGTGGGGGGTTTTCCGAGCCCAAAACATACATTATTTTCAGTATTTTTCTAGCACAGTACTAGCAAGCATGTGAATCCTGGTGATGTCCATGAACAGTGAAAAAGCATAAACTGTTATAATTCTACTACTGAAAGTATTAAATATCTGACAAATTCTTAAAACTTATTTTAGATTCCACAATTTGAAGCTGCAATAGTAATTGGCGATTTTCATCTATGGAAAAATCACTGTAAAAAAAATATTAGGGTGACGATGATCAGTCCAGACTTCTGTTGTCATACATGAAGTTTTTGTGAAAATGAACCACCTCAGTCCATGATAAATTACAGCTGTTACACTTCAATCCTCTAACTGAACTTGACAAGAATGTTATGGATTAAAACTTTTCTGTCAAACAAATAATTTACACTGATCTACTTTACTCTCCCAGTTTCCGAAGTACCACTTTGATTTCATTTCTAAACCTTTAAAAAAAAAACATTAGAAATATTGCACAGACAACACAATCTAATGGACAGGAACAACTGACACAAAGAGGTAGCTCAAACTAATTATAGGCTGGCTTTAATTTGTTTGCCATAAAAGTTTTGAGGTATACAAAAAGTTTGGTCATTATTCACTTCCTTGAACTCCAGAGTTATATAAGAACATGCATGGATAACAATTTCAATGGTTCCAGATCTTTTGATTTTTGAACTCTTGATTTACATACCAAAATTATCATCAGCCTCTCACAAAATAATGCTATTTTCAATGATTTCCTCCTATTTGGTCCAATTCAAATGATATTGACCTTTGAGATTTTCACCTCAATATGCTTCTTGTCTGTCATAAGCTGAGGCGTACCTCAAATTTGATCACAATGCACGCAACTGAACCAAAGAAAAAGAATGGGACCTTGACATTTGACCTCAATTTGTGTACGTGACACATTGTCTTCCCCTAATGCATCCACTCACTAAAAATGGAGACAATAGATAGAAAACTGCCATAGACATTGACCGAACATGAATAAAGATGGACTGAAAAGCGCCATCACAAAAACTTCCGCAATTAAAGTTGCATTTTTAAGAAGAAAAGACCTGATTTTCCCAAAATTTCTCACCCTTTTAAAGATAATAAACATCAGTTAAATTTAAAGTTACTTTTTCCATAAAAAAAAAAGACTTTTCCCAAATATGCCACAGAACTCACCTTTGTTTCATTGACATGTCCAGTTGTTAGACCAGTTCCATAAATGAGATAATGTATGATATGTGAAGTCCTCTGCACAACATCTTCAAGGTACCAAAGGGTAACAAAGAGATGGTAATTTACTTCATGGTCAATCTAAAATCCGTGCCAGCCTTTGATTTGTACTAAATCTATGGCACCAGTTCCTCCCATGTTGAAGTCCATTAACTTCCCTGATCAATGATTGAGATGGTTAAGTCTGCATCGGGTCCCCTTAAGAAGAGACCGAGGGAGCAGTTATATACTGTAATGTAAATTGTTGAACAGCTCGATATGTTGGAGCTCAAGCCAGACAGACCAATATTGTCTGGACCAATCAATACACATGCAGCCAGGCCACGTACATCGCTTCAGATACCATGTTTGGCCATTCTCTCTTCGCTTGGAATTGTAATGGAATTTGAAATGTCCGTCAGAGGGTCATTTATAGGTAGATGCCTCAGCTCTTTAGACAAATAGGTTTATCAATTGAATGTGACAGATAATTTGTAGATTGAAGATTTGATCGATTGAATAATAGCTCGGGTGTGCACTCCCAGGGGTTTTTTTTTTTCAATAAAATATGTACTACCGTTCAAACTAAATGCGAAGATAGTAACTAATTGTTATTGCATCGAATATTTCACTTTGGACTTTTCCATTGACAGAACAATTAGGTGCCCTATTGGCACTATGGGCTACGTCATTTATAAACTATTCTAGGAGTCTTTTATTTTATATTCTTACTCCTATTTGGCAGTTAAATGTGAGTTTTTGATGAGTTGAACCATTTTTCCCCCCCGAATTAAAGTGTTTTGGGGGTTTTAGATACTCTCTTGCCCACCAAAAAGTGAACGTGTTGTGTGATGGCAATTTTCATTCCATCCTTAACATGTCCAGTCACTGTCTATGGCATGCATTATGGGAAGACAATGTGTCCCGTACCCAAATTGAGATCAAATATCAAGGTCACGTTCTTTTTCTTCGGTTCAGTGGTGTGCATTGTGATCAAATTTGAGGTACACCTCAGCTTTTGACAGACAAGAAGCCTATTGGGCTGAAAATCATAGGTCAATATCATTCGAATTGGACTAAAAAGCAGGAAATCATCGAAAATAGCATTATTTTGTGAGAGGGTGATGATGTTTTTGGTACGTAAATCAAGAGTCCAAAAAGTCAAAAGTCAAGGTCACCGACCCAAAAATCTGGAACCATTGAAATTGTTATGCTTGCATGTTCTAATATAACTCTGGAGTTCAAGGAAGTGAATAATGATCAAACTTTTTTGCATACCTCAAACTTTTATGGCAAACAAATTAAAGCCAGCCTATAATTAGTTTGAGCTACCTCTTTGTGTCAGTTGTTCCTGTCCATATTATGGATTGGTCCCAAACTGTTGAAATAGTGACCGTACTCGAGAGGCAGTAAAGAACTAATGTTTCCAATTTGAGATCAAAAGCGGGGCTTGTTTTTCCATGGAAATCCGGGAATCCGATTTCCATCAGCACTCCCGCAAAATAATTTACGGGAATCCAACAGATTCCCATAAAATATTAGCAATCTGTATAGAAATGATAGCATTGAATTCCCGTGGATTCCCATAGAGCTGGGTTGCGAGAATCTATTTGGATTCCTGTGAATTTTGACGAAAAACAAGGCCTGAAAAGGCCATGGTCACTGTCACCCCAAACACCAGGTAACCGTTGAAAATTAGGTATGGTATATATGCCACAAACTTATGGCAAACCAGGAACATATTGAACTATCCGTGACGTGCGCTGTCCTCAGTGTTCTACAGGGTGGATGGAGGGTGTCTGGTTCCATGCTGCTTCACAGATTTCTTCTTTGAAGTAGCAGGAACACAACTGGGCTGGGTGGTGCTTAGTTGGTTCATCGTGATATAGCTGAAATATTGTTGAAAGCGACGTTAAATTCTATTCACTCACTCACCCTTGATTCTGAGGTCTGTCTGTCTAGATCTGCAGGGATGAGAATATTCAGCGGAAACACTGATTTCAGTGTTTTTTGTTGAAAAGTCAGATTTCAAATGTGTCAGCTTTTCATTCCAAACATTCAAATTTGGCATTTTCTTTAGGGGGGTTAACATTTTTCAGTGTTTTTTGGGTCGTTTTCCATGTTTTCAGTGTTTTCCCACTTGAGCAATTCTCATGCCTGGATCTGTTCTACTGAAATTTTTCAATGGCCGAGAGAGTTTTGGGCAACAGTCAATGATATATGGATGTATGAAATGAGTAAAATCCAATATTTGAAGCCTTCTTTGTCTACATATTTAAGAAAAATTGCTCATTTTGATGTGAAATTGTAATAAAATGGCACTATATACAGTAATTGAGTAATTTATTGTGTTGACAGGGTTCTACTGGTAACCATCCTCAATTCTTCCTCATGTTGATCTTCAAACTCCTCAAAACTAACATCAGTAACCATTTCTCTGATTCAGTATTTGCAATAATTTCCCCATATATTCTGTCACGTTGACCTCACTTGGCCTCCATGTGTGACGTCGGGAAACAAAATCAGGCTTGATACATTTTGACACAAAACCTCTACTTTGACAGTGTTTTTGCCTATTGTAAGAAAATCTGATATGTTTCATCAAAGGCCAAATTGTCTGGATCACTGAAGTTTCATGCAAACATGACATTGTTGTATTTGGGAGTGGGGGAGCTCAATTGTGGGCATACTGGGAGAGCTAGGTCATGAGGTAATGAACGTGATTGAGAACTACATGTACTCACTCTACCAGACTCCATACCTATCCTATTTCATGACTATCTGCTATTGTAACCATAAAAATGTTAAGAAATCAAATAATGACAGTTGGAAAGAGGGGAATGCCCAGTCCATATGGCTTCACCAGCTACGTGTATAACCTGGACATAGCAAAAAAACACCTGCTATTCGAATTCCAAAATAGAACTCTCAGCAGGCCAATTTCACATGGCTTCCCGATAGAATCCCAACTTTGACACTTACTGTCAGCTGCGAGAAGCTGCTACTAATTGAACACAGAACAGAAGCAATTTTGGATTCCCCCCCCCCCCCAATACACTGGTGTAAAAACATGACTGATCAAATCTCTATGTTATAGTTATCATTCACCATGCAAGTATCAAACCTCTTCACCAAATAGTCCAAGAGTTAGTCTGGACAAGAATGTACATGTCCTCGTATATCATATATTGATTTTGATGATCAAGAGCCATAACTCCGGAGAAATGGTCGAAATATATAACTAACTGGACACCGCACACCTACCTGATACTAATCATCTACTTAAAAAATTTGTAAAGTAGTCGACAATTATTAACCCTTTCACCGATTATTTCCCCTGACAAAAGTGACCTGCTGACGATCAATTCCCTGAGAACTGTTAAAATTTGTATATGTTGTCTTTGGAATGTTAGAAAACGTATTTGCGTCTGAGATTTGTAGAAAAACATAGGGACCCCGTCTCCACAATGACTACTCCGGTGTTATTTGCTCCAGTTTTATAGCAAAATAAATAAAATAGCATACAAAATTAGGTTTTACTTCAAGAGAATGCGCTTTCCCCGGCTTTCTCGACTTGAAAACGTCAAAATTCAACGGAGAAATCGTCTTTTTTCGATCGCATTTGACAGTGTTTATCTCGAGTTGTACTCGGCCATTTGCAATGTTTGACCTCTCATTGGAAAGCGTGGGCTTTCCCCTTTCTGTACATGACATAACCTGGGACGGATGGCGAAAATAAAACGGAGGATACGATTGGATTGAAAATGATGTAATTCCATTTTTCCAGCCACTGTCTACGCGCCTCTTATCTGTTGGCGGATGGAGGTCACGTGGGCGAAATTACGCATACCGATTGGCTCGTCGTCCGCCAGCGGCAACCATCTTGGGCGAAATAGAAATGTTGGTTGTCAAACTTTGTGGATCAAGACTCGTAAAAATATGGAAATAAACTTTGCCGGTCGTCGTTGGCAGTTTTAATCGTCTGGGGAATATTCACCACGCTTTACCAGTCGTGTAACATCAAAAATACAGGAGTTAGGATGAGGTTTTCGATGATTTTTTTCATTTCTGCGGCTTGCTGCCGAGAGGCCCGTCACACGGTATGTGGAAAAAAACGCATTTTTCGCTCCGATTTTTTTCGTTCAACATCTAATTTTGCTTTATTTCTTTTGCGGAACAAACAAACAATTTCGAGAATCAAATTGATCAAGGTTTTGACTTTCCAGAAGTATGCAGTGTTTGATAGGTTTCCGTTAAAACGAATGTAAAAAAATAAAAGTGCTGTACCCATCGTGATGGCCAACAGGTTTAAAGCTAACCCGGTCTACCGGGTATGGTCGTATGGGTATGCACTATCCCTGACCCTGTACACCGGGTTTAATCGGTGAAAGGGTTAAGCCAGGTACAGCCCTGACAACAATGTACTATACAGCATGTTGGTGTGACTGTCGATGATAAATGGTCGTAACTCTGAAACTGAAATGGGTGAAAATAAACTGACAATGAAAGTTAGTAAGTATCTTCCATGTATGTCGAAGTCGTCCATTAATTAGTGACTGAGATATGGTCTGTATAATCTTTTATTGATATCGGCAATAAAGGGTATAACTCTGGGGAGAATCAATGAAAGAATCAAAATCATATAACAATTACACACCTACATAATACAAATGTACCTAGCATTTACGATGAAAATTTTGAACTTCTTCGACACTTAATAACATATACAGCCCAGACAACAATCTACTACATGTATAACGTATAATTAAGTCATCAATAAAGAGACATAACTCACCAAAAAATCACTGAAAGGGGTAACAAAATTGATAAGAGAAAACAGTGCACATCTACAAGGTACTAAGCACCTTCCATGTAAGTTTCAAAGTTGTCCATCAAACAGTTACAGAGTTATGGGCTAGACAAGCATATGTTAATATTATTGATAGGGAGAATAATTGATACCCCCAAAAAGCTGGCAGTGCCAAAAATGCTGCATTTACTATTCTGCCATTAGCAGCTTCCATGCACGTTTTGAAGTTTTCAATCGAATAGTAGCCGAGAAAACTTCCAGACAAGTTTGGCCATACAGACTGATGGATGGACATACAGATTGACCCCCTCTCCTCTTCCCTCGAATAAGAGGTGGTGAGGTGTGCATAAATATTAATACTTTTATACTAGAGATGAATTTTCAGTTCTGTAGAATCGCTGTCCATCATACTGCTAATTTCATGTCGCAATATACAAATTCAGAATGTTGCTCAGCACAGTTGGACAAAAGCGACATCTGTGTTATCCATCTGAGCCATAAAGATAAGGATAACTCTGTTAAGAAGTATATGTAAAAGGTTACAGTGACATTTTTGCAGTATTGTCCACACCCCAGATTCGAAGGTCTAAAGATGATGATAATCACTTCAACTTTTCGCGACTTTATATCACAAGGGACTGTTGGGTGAGACTGCCCATATGCTACACCTGATACTCACTTGTCTCATAGGGTTGATTGATTGACAATTAGATGGCTTTTGTGATCTCACAGGCTGTCGGATACTTGATGTAGTGTAGTACATAACAGCTTCCCATTTGGTAATCTGTTGATGGATAACGGAAGAGTTGATATTTGTTCCCCGCCACATTAGTGGGGGGAGGGGGGACTTAAAAACACTGGGCCTCCGTAATTCCGTTACACATTTCTTGTCCGATCAGTAACTCGAGAACCGTTGAACCGATCGACTTCAAATTTGCAGAGTGTCGAGGACAGTTGGGATTGCTTTTCAGTTAGTTCCAAGATGGCTGCCGTTAACGATGACAGTTTCTAAATCCACTTTCTGCCTAAAAAGCAACATAGTTTCTGTCAGATGCATGACTCATCACATGTATCTCCATTTCCAAAATCATACCTCTATTCAATGACCTGGGATATTATCAACCAAAAAAAAATTGACCATAGAGGTCCATGCCCTCCGCAGCAGCACCACCAGTTAGGGGGGATACAATCCACCATAACTGGTGCTGCTAGCGGGGAACGTGGACCTCTATGGTCGATTTTATTGTCTATATTTACTTGAGTGTGTTCGTGTTGGAGACAATGACAGTTTACTATCTGATTTCTTTTACTTTCTGTGGTGTTTTTTTTTTTTTTCCTATGATTCATCTAAATAATTATGTTCGTCAGATGTGATCAACTCAATTACCGGTTCCAAGTGATCAACAGTTTTTGGACAGATGGGATCTGTTCAATAGATTGATGATGTCTGGTTGGCTGCTGGACTATCTGACTGCTTGGTATCTGTCTCCATTCAGTTTTCACGTTAAGTTTTGTGATCACAACAGACTTTCTTTTGTTGTTGAAGGTTTATACATGTATATACATATTAATACTTTTGAAATAACCGTCAGTGTTCTGAAACTTTGGAAATCTGCTTAATACCAAGTAATATCATTTTTTTGTCAAAAATACCAAGAGTTGAAGTTTTCTGTACTGTCAGGCTGTTTTTGAATGGTTTGACTATAGTATTGGGGTCTGTGTCCGGTGTCTGTTCGAACAATAACTTCTGAAAAACTGAACAGATACTTTTCAAATTTGGTATGTGGGTACCTCACCTCAAGAATTCAAACGGGATTGCTGTTCATGCCGATCTGCCTATAGGTGGCTCCATCTGGGAGACAAGTTAAAATATTTATATTGTTTCCGGACAATAATTTTTGAAAACCTGAACGGATTCTTTCCAAATTTGGTATGTCGGTACCTTGCCTCAAAATCTGGCTTTGGGATTGTTGTTTACGCCGATCCGCTGATAGATGACCTGATAGGTGGCTCCACCCGGGGGCTAAGATGAAATACTGTTTCCAGACAATAACTGTTGAAGACTTGAACAGATTCTTTCCAAATATGGTCTGTGGGTGCCCAAACTAAAACACTGGATCAGACATTGAAGTAAAACTATCAACCCTATAATGACTTTTTATTCCTGTTAAAAGAATTTAAGCTCATTAATGCATTGTGCATCCATGTCAGCTAAATGACGTGTGTTCATGAAATCTGACCTCGCCTGCCCAACAAGGCTAGGTGTGAGTAAGTAAGTAAGTACAGAATAACGTCACTATAATGCTATTGGGGGACTAATCTTAAACCACCTTATAGATTTTCAGCCTTATAAAAGGGTTGAAATGATACGCATTTATTATGTCTCCCCCAACTATGTTGGGGGGAGACATCTAGTGTTTGTGCTGTCTGTCTGTCCGTCTGTCTGTCTGTCTGTCTGTCTGGATGTCTGTCTGTCTGGATGGATGTCTGTCCGTCCCCTTGCCTTGTCTGCAAGATATCTTGAGAACTACTGGATGGAATTTCACCAAACTTGGATGGAAGCTTCATTGGGATAGCCCCTTCATTTGATTAGGTTTTGGTGTATGTGCGTGCATTCATCCGTGTCCGGTCCGTCCGTCCATCTACTTGTGCATGTATATACAGGGCTTGTCTGCAAGATATCGGGAGAACTACTGGATGGAATTTCACCAAACTTGTATGGAAGCTTCATTGGGATAGCCCCTCATTTGATTAGGTTTTGGTGTATGTGCGTGCATTCATCCGTGTCCGGTGTCCGTCCGTCCGTCCATCTACTTGCACATGTATATACAGGGCTTGTCTGCAAGATATCTGGAGAACTACTGGATGGAATTTCACCAAACTTGGATGGAAGCTTCATTGGGATAGCCCCCTCATTTGATTAGGTTTTGGTGTATGTGCGTGCATTCATCCGTGTCCGGTGTCTGTCCGTCCGTCCATCTACTTGTACATGTATATACAGGTCTTGTCTGCAAGATATCTTGAGAACTACTGGACAGAATTTCACCCCACTTGGATGGAAGCTTCAGTGGGATAGCCCCCTCATTTGATTAGGTTTTGGTTTGTGTGTCTGCATTCATCCATGTCCGGTGTCCGTCCGTCCGTCCATCTACTTGTACATGTATATACAGGGCTTGTCTGCAAGATATCTGGAGAACTACTGGACAGAATTTCACCAAACGTGGATGAAAGCTTCATTGGGATAGCCCCCTCATTTGATTAGGTTTTGGTGTGTGTGCATGCGTTCATCCGTGTTCGGTGTCCGTCCGTCCGTCCATCTACTTGTACATGTATATACAGGGCTTGTCTGCAAGATATCTAGAGAACTACTGGATGGAATTTCACCAAACTTGGATAGAAGCTTCACTGGGATAGCCCCTCATTTGATTAGGTTTTGGTGTATGTGCGTGCATTCATCCATGTCCGGTGTCCGTCCGTCCGTCCATCTACTTGTACATGTATATACAGGCCTTGTCTGCAAGATATCTTGAGAACTACTGGACGGAATTTCACCCCACTTGGATGGAAGCTTCAGTGGGATAGCCCCCTCACTTGATTAGGTTTTGGTGTGTGTGCGTGCATTCATCCATGTCCAGTGTCCGTCCGTCCGTCCATCTACTTGTACATGTATATACAGGGCTTGTCTGCAAGATATCTGGAGAACTACTGGACGGAATTTCACCAAACTTGGATGGAAGCTTCAATGGCATAGCCCCCGCATTTGATCAGGTTTTGGTGTATGTGTGCATGCATGCATCCGTGTCCGGTGTCTGTCCATCCGTTCATCTACTTGTATCGCTTCTTTGTAATTAATATTTTTAGATACGCAGCTTTGTTTAAGATACTTATTGCATTCATTTTATAGCACTTTCCCTTAAATAATGTGCCCATTCAAGGCAGGGTGGGAGGATGGGGGAGACGTATGTTTTTGTTAAAAAAACAACCAGCATAGGCTTCATGCCGGAGCGGCAACTCAAGGGTCAAAGCGGAACCTCTAGTTGATTTGGAGGGCAGCATAGCATCCAACTTTTATCAAGGCACGGTGTAGCGAAGCTAGACTGTATGTGGATATGCCAAATTAAATCTTTTTATGTCTTCGCCTTCTGGCTGTGGTTCGGTGATGTGTTCAGTTGGTGTCATGTTACTTAGGCGATGTCACATTTCAGGGATCATTGAATGGACATGGATACACAATACATCATAGGTTTAGCGAGGGATAAAATGTTTCTGGATTCAGGGGTAGAATGTCAAGCATGTGCTGGCAAACAAAACTGTGCATATTAAATAGCACTTAAATACTGATCAGTGATTCACTGGATCAGGAAAGGGAGCTGAAAAAAAAGAAGAGATGTACCGGTACAAATGCTGAGATAAGTAGATTCTTTGACCCAACCAATTGGATTTGTTTCATGCGGGTCCTACGAGGAGAAAAAAAACAGATTCTGTACACGGATTAGCTGCTCAAACTAAAATGGCTTCAACTGCACAAAGAGAAAACAAAAAAGTGAAAAACTGAACAGCCACTTTATGTCATATATATCCGATTATTGTTGTTTTTTTAAGCACCAAATCATCAGCAGTAAAATGCAAGCACTCTAAACCAATTGGACACCTCATGTTCAACAGCCTCAGCTCTGTGATTAAGTGCACCTGCATTTACTGCCGGTGAGATGATGTCAAACTCTAATAGAATCAAATCCCATAGACTGACCCATCCAGCAGCTAGTACCAGTAACCTGTGCGTTTTCTTTAATGGACAAAGGCTGAATTATGAATGACGGACCAGACACTTGTAATTACCAAGAAGGTGTCGTCCTAACAATAATTGGATATAATTAAAAGCTGGAAAATTGTAAATCAAATAAAGATGACCCAGAACCATTCAATTGAGGATAGAAATGTATTGTTTTACTGAGTGTACCTCATCGGTTCATTCAACATGCTCGCTTAGAGTCTCGTTTAATTAATCAAGACTTATTTCTAGATGCCTTCTGCGATCAATCTATAAAATTCTGCTGAAATTGATAGGGAAAAACTGGGATGCCTGTCGATTTCTTTCGGATTGATAACTATTTTTCCCAGATTGATATTGATTTATCTCTGATTGATATCGATTTCTGCTGGAGTGATATCGATTTCTCCCGGACTGTTATCGATTTCTTCTGAGGCGATATCGATTTCTCCCGGATTGATATCAATTTCTCCCGGGTTGATATCGATTATTCCAGAATGATATCGATTTTTGCCAGATTGATATCGATTATTCCAGAATGATATCGATTTTTCCCAGATTGATATCGATTTCTCCCGGAGTGATATCGATTTCTCCTGGATGGGTCTCGATTGGAAGCTTACTGTTTTTGAGTTATGTAGGAAATTCAATAAGTCGAGTTGGTTTGAGGGGGATGAATATGTCATTCGACTGACTCTTAGTTTAAGAGCAAACCAGTAGGGTAAACTGATGGAGATGAACCAGGACCAGTCGAGATGAGAAATTTGTCGATATTACTAGATTATTGAGAAATCGTTGACTTGCACAATACCAGCTACCTGTGATTGTCACATACTGTTTGGGCCTGTTAGTCCAATCAACTGAACAAATTAACACTTTTGGTTTAGCTGCTGTTCTACTTAGCAAATTGTTTGCTGTTAACCCAGAAATGTTAACATTTGCCATGAAGCGGGTGGTTGGGTGGGCACCAGTTCTTGTTGCTTCAATGCATTTTGCTGAGAAGCAACAGGAACGTAATGTGATGTCTAGCACTGTAATATCACTTGTCTCTATTGCACCATGTAAGCGTCTTGTGTGCTGTCCTCAGTTTTTTATAGGGTGGATGTAGAGTGTCTGTTTCATGCTGCTTCAGTTGGTGGGTGTCCGGTGGGCATGGGTTCCTGTTGCTTCAATGTATTTTGCTGAGAAGCAACAGGAACTTGATAATGTGATGTCTAGCACTGTAATATCACTTGTCTTTATTGCACCCTGTAAGTGTCCTGTCCGTGTCTTGTGTGCTGTCATCAGTGTTTTATAGGGTGGATGGAGGGTGTCTGATCCCATGCTGCTTCAAAGATTTCTTCTTTGAAGTAGCAGGAACACAACTGTGCTGGGTGGTGCTTAGTTGGTTCGTCGCGATATAGCTGAAATATTGTTGAAAGCGCCGTTAAATTTCATTCACTCACTCACTTCATGCTGCTTCAAAGATTTCTTCTTTGAAGTAGCAGGAACGCAACTTAGCTTGGTGGTGCTTAGTTGGTTCATCGCGATATAGCTGAAATATTGTTGAAAGTGACATTAAATTCTATTCACTCACTCACTCATTTGCCGTGAAGTGGTCCTTACAGATTGTTTACTGTTAACCCAGATTGTTACATTTGCTGTCAGGTGGTCCTTACAGATTGTTTACTTTTAACCAAGATTGTTACATTTGTTGACAAATAGTCCTTAAAGATTGCGTAATAACAATTCTGATGATTCTCTACTTTCAGATTATTGCCTCAGAGCCAACCAGATTGTGGAAGAAGTTGACTGTATATTTTAATGAAATCTGGAACATTTGGGACACAATAGCGATCATCTTTTTTCTTGTGGCTGTCTGTCTACGCATGGACATTGGGACCTTGATGGCTGCCCGGGTCCTGTATACTGTCGATATTGTATTCTGGTACATCCGTATTCTTGAGATACTCAGCGTTAACAAATACCTGGGACCCTATGTCAAAATCATTGGAAAATTGGTAAGTACGAATGTGTATATAGGGATCTCCACCATGCGAGTTTGTTTCGAGCCTTTGCAGGGCTCGTAATTCCCACAAGCCCGGTAGCCAGTGGCCGGTGAATTTAGAACTTGGCTGGCTGAATTTAATTCTAGAACCAGCTAACCAGCCCAACCGGCTTGGTATAATTCAAGAATTTTAGCTTTGTATAATGAAATCTAACAGCCCGGTGGTCTAACAAAGTTTTATGGTAAATGCATGCCCTGCTTTGGTGAATCAGATGAAACTTACTACTCGAGTTTAATAAATTGTTTGTTATAGACTTATGTAGTGTAGATTCTATTTATCCCGTAAATAGTTTCATAATGAATTTGCAGGAATAATAAAATGTTGGTCGCCAATTCTACAATCTTTTTTTTTTTTTTTTTTTATAAATATTTTTTTTTTTTCATATATATATTCATAACACACACTCATACAACATTGTATTCAAATAATAACATAAGATAGACAAATTATATAACCTCTATACCATCCAACTACATTTATACATATATATTCTGCCATACACAAAGACAGTTTTCCCGTGTATTTATAAACATATATACACCTACATACACACATGTGCACACACACATGCATATACATACGCACATATATATACATACACAAATACACCTACACACTACATATATATATATATATATATATATATACATACACACCTACATACATATACACATACACATGTATGTATATACACAGCCAAACACATAAGTGTATGCATATGAATATGGCATGGCCAGTAGACCAATACTGGATAGCTATTTTATTAACTATTTTATAATTGTAATAATTTCGAAGTATACACCTTTCTCACTACATTCACTTCTCACTAAGTCACTCCTTTTTACCCCTCAGCCCATAGGGCTGTGGGGTCTTGTCATTGCCATGTACGTACGTCCGTCCGTCCTAGCGTCCGTCCGTCAACAGTTCTTGTCCGCTGAATATCTTCATATCTATGAAGTCGGGCCTGACCAAACTTTGGTGAGAGCTTCCTGAATGTTGACCGATGAAATGATGAGATTTTCAGATAGCTATGATGATTTCATGATTTTTAATTTTTTTTTTTTTTATTTATTGATGGCTCAGCTTTTGCACTGTTAAAGGTCAACCCAAACGGAATTATTTTTGGTCTAAAAATCCTTAAAAATCATAGTTCATACTTCACTTTGTATGAAAAAAATATTGAAAAAATTCTAATCTGATCAGAAACACACGTAATATGGGAGCAAAGTGGGCTTTTTCACACTTTCACAGCTGGGTTGATGACGTCACGCAGGGAAGTTGCCTGAGAAAAAACAGCGGATAACATGGAAAGCGAGTGCAGTCAGAGCTCCGGTTCAGATGTCGATTCGAGCGATATCAGCTGCTTAGATGGAAATATTTTTCGCCAAGAAGATGAAATAGACATAGAGGAGGATGATGACGGGCAAATTAACAGTTGTTTGCAGACCAACGGCGGAATTCAGCCCTATCAATTTGAGCCGTACAGCTCCGATTCTGACAGTGACAACCACTCTGACAACATGGAACTCAACGACGACAGGATTCGGAGAGGTCGTTTGTTGAATACAGATTGGTATGCAACTTGACTGGAAACCTTATTATCGTCATCTATAAGACCAAATGTCCATATATTTCAAACTGTATTGAATGTAGAACGATTCTGTGATGTAAAGAACGAGCACATCTGTGTTGTTCTTGTTGTTAATGACCGAGGCAGCCTTTTCGAAGGGATAAACTCCGGGATTCGGCAGTATGCACAGTAAACTGTTGATAACTCTACTGATATACGTCCGATTTGAATTTTGTTTGTTTTCCCATAATCCCCATGAAATACCAATTTCAGAATTATATAGTTTGATAAAAAAACTTTGGACATTCATGGTGAAAAGTAAGCCGTGGTGAGTGGATCGGCATTCACATTTGCTCAATTTTCAACAAATTACCTCAATTAAATTGAAATCGAATGATATTCCCACAATCTCAAATGTCAAGGGATTATGAAAGTATTATTATCACTTCTGTATCTACAGCCATTCACTCCAATTGGTGTTTTTATTTATTTACTTATCAAACGTATATATATTTATGAAAGATCATTTTATTATTATTATATAATATATATGAAATAGAGACACATCCAGTCTAACCTGTAGGTGCTCAAGCAACAAATGCCACGCGAGAGCGAGCAGGGCATGTACAGCCGTCTCCCTGCCTGAGGCCTCGCTTGCAGGCTAGGTTCGTTCAGCCGATGTCCGTGATAGATTCTCCTTGTCCGATTTCTTTGCCGTCACATTCTGATTGTTCTTAGGTTTGATAGTTGGAATAGCTGTTCTCTTTAGTTTTGGTTTGAACCCGAATTCAACTGCTACGCTGTTGATGTCTTCGAATGATGTCTAATTTCTGTCAAAATGTGCCGAGCAAATTATACGAGTACTGGCTCGGGCCCTCTTTCCACACTCTCGTGTTGCGTACAAATTTCGTCCAATTTGCAGCGATTTTCTCGTTTTTAGGCCACAAATGAATACTAACACCGTCATCTGTAGTAAAACTGCAACCTTCCACTACACAACGTCGCGGCATATTTAAAAAATGATGCCCCGATACTCCGAAAATCTCCAGAAATCAGCAGCTACATACGACTGTGGTATACGGCTTTAACATAGAGAATACAAGACGGCTTCCCTCCGTGACGTCACAGCTGGAATTGACAGGAGAGCGATTTTCACCTTTCAAACGGCAATATCTCGCCAACCAGACTGCACAAAATTATGAAAAAAATATCATTATTTTCAGAATCGAAAGGACTATTTTTTTATATTTTTGACCTCAGAGCGTTTGGGTTGACCTTTAACTATGCCCATCAACATGTTCTTGTCCGCTGGATATCTACAGATCTATCAAGTCGGGCCTGACAAAACTTTGGTGAGAGCTTCCTGAATGTTGACTGATGAAATGATTAGATTTTCAGATGGCTATGATAATTTCATGATTTTTTTGATTTTTTTTTTTTATTATTTATTGATGGCTTAGCTTTTGCACTGTTATCTATGCCCATCGGGAACCCTTGGTTGCATGTTTCATTGTGAATCTTGACAGTTCCCTGATACAAGAAAGCCTGGTCCATTTAAGACTCTCATTGAATGGAGGACAACATTTTTCTTTAATTTTGCTATTAAATCAATCTATTCTTCATTATATGATTTATCCTAATACTTAAATTGCATGAACCATATTTGTGTCCACACATTTAACTGGTGCAACATAATGCTTCAATTTTTGTCACCAAACATGTTACTGTACCTTGGAAATTATTTAAAACGAGTGATTAGGAGAACCCATTTTTAGCCTGACTCTGGGCAATTTTGAACCAGTTTGCATACCTGGAGCTTATGCCCCCCCCCCCCCAAATAATGATAAGGGTGGGCCTGTGTCAATCAGTGTGTTTACTTGTTATCACACTTGTGCAATGCATAAATTGCCACTGATAAAGCTACACTTTCTTGCATGCTGTAATCCCAGCACACCACTCACGTGAAACCGAAGTCTGTTATATACGGTATCCAGGGATTTTTTGCAGGTTCCGATCCCAAACTCCCAGTTCCTTTTCGTAATTCATTATTGAGGGTCCAATTCTTTTAAGTGAATTTCGGCGCAAAGAGCCTGCATGTGATCAGTCACAACACAGAGGTTTATTAACATGAAATTCAATACCCAGCTATTAAATCGTATCGATATTGAGGCTCCTAGAAGCTTTTTCTAGGAGTATTTCCTTCAGAAATCCTTTCAAATTGAACAACAACAACACTTTCGTTTTTTGTTTCATTTGAGTTTTGGGCACCCATATGTTTTCCGAAACTAAATTGGCTCTAGATGCAGCCCTGATCCCACTTGACTGAAAAAAAACAGGCTGAGGGGTCCACGCACCTTTTAGGTGCTTGCCTGCAATTCATGTATACATTGCAACAGCTCTTACATGTTTTCAAAGTAGATTTCAAACAAACACCATCTTTTTCTGAATTTATCAATCGCATTTGATGTACTGGCGATATATCTTTCTGCTTTGTAATGGTTATAGAAAATATTGATGAGAGCTTTCATGTGGAGACCAGTCTTCTCAGCTTTATTGTTAAATATATATTTCTTTGTTAACACCACCAATTCTACAATCTGAGTCAGTCGACAGCGGGAGAGGATTGAATCATAGTAAAAGTAGCCCAGGGCAGTTGTAGCTTTTGATTGGTTCCAATTCATAAATGAAATGATACATTGACCAGTCTTATTGCCAGTATGTATGATATATGATATATATTACATGGCCTTATGACATGGAATTTTATTAGTGATTTATAGGATAAATGTATTCATGTACAAGCTATTGAACATGTATGATACGACCTATAATAATTCAATTACCGCATTCCACAAGATAAGTCAATCTCATACATGTACATTTATTCTGTATACCCTATTTCTTCTAATTTTTTGAACAGCATTTTTAGACTTAGAAACAGAAAAAAAAACATCTTTATGTCAACCAAGGCTAAATACTGTGACAGGGATATGTTATTTATCCCAAGAACTGAAATTTGTATTACGTTAGCAGAATTTATCTCTGCAGATGCCTGAAGTTAACTTTTGTCACCTGAATAATTAGAAGAAATAGGGTTTGCAGTTCAGCTCTTAGTGACTTAATTCCTGCAATAGAATGATTGGCTTGTTATTCTTCCATTTTTCTCCATTAACCAACCAAAATACAGAATTTCCTTTCCAAAAATTTGAATTGACCAATCAAGTGTTTGGAACTGGAAGGTATATCCCTAGATGCATTGGAATTTCCCTAACAATCCATTTTGTTCTACGAGATGTTATCCAAAGAAAATCAATCTAAGTGTGTATGGTGTTGTGAGAACTGTATGTGACAGGAAAATTTGAAACAAGATGTTGATAAGTTTCAGACACACCATGTGTGTGGAGCATTGTGAAGTTTTTGTGTCCATTCCTCACTCTTTTCATACAAGAGACCATGCATTCATATTATTATTGCTGGCCAAGTCTATTAATGCCAGTGTCGAGCGACATTCAGTTTGGATACCATAACAACCAAATCAATTTTATAGCACCCAATCTATTTCTGTTTATATTTCCGAATTTTAATTGATGTTATATAAAGATTGAGTTGAAAGAAAATGTGAATTTTCTCTATGGTATAAATTCTGTACAACCTCCGACAAGACAAGTCTGGTACACAGTATAGCTCTATCGATCAAATTTCCATGAGATGTGATACGAATTTAAGTTCTATTGGGGTATGAGCTTTTCTCTAATTTTCCTTTGATTAAATCAAATCAGACTCCATTTCAAGGTGATGGATAATTTGGCCTCATTTGTGGCCTGGGTTTTGCTACCAGGAAAATGCTGGTTAGGTGCAAATTTATTCAAAATTCACATTAAAATTCTATCTAGCTGTTCCTAAATTGATCGGGGCTACTTGAGCGTGTTGAGATGAATTCAATAAGGGAATGTCTAACGAGTCTGAACATGAACATTGCCTGCAGCACAAACTCGAGATAAATGGTTACACATCAAAGAGATTGGATCAAAGCTAAGTCTAAATATAACATTAGAATATCACTGGTACACCGTCCGAGGACCAACAGATATCTGTCTACAATTCATCAAGGAAGTATCTTGTCATCTTTATATATCGCTTGACTACAACGCTGGAGGCCAGACATGTGTTAGCTGTGTCCTTGAAATGACGATATTTCTGTCGAGGTATATTTTCCACAAGAAGCAGAGGTTTTGCTGTTTGTATGTGCCATTGAAATTGTTGCATAGTTCATGTAAGGCGACGTCAATTTTTTCTACAAAAGAAGTCATTGGTAAAAGCTTCTGAAACTAAGAGACGGCCTATTTGTAACACAATATTTGTACTTCAGGTAGCATAAATGTCTCGTAACAAGTTTTGCGTGTACATGTATTTTAATATTGGGAGAGCAGTCGTCTGCCATTGTAAATTTATGTGAAATAGAATCAAGTGGGGGCTTGTTCAAACTGTCTGGATAGAAATTGACTTATTATTCCTCCATACCATAGTAACACATTAATTGATGTCGTTATTCACATAAAAGTCCTTTTTCCACCAGATAATGTGCTTTGACAATAAGAGGATCTCATATCACTTGATCATGGAATGAAAATCCCACTCGAGAGAAGGAGAATACATCCCAACTGAGCTGCAGAGGCGAGGTTGGGATGTATTTTCCTTCTCGAGAGTGGAATTTTCATCCCATGATAAAGTTAATATGGAAATCTTTTTCCCGTATAAGTTAAATCATTACTTTGATCAGTATTTTATTAAAAACACACCAAGTTGCTGTACGTTGGTGGAGCGCATCATGCCTGCAGCATGTGTCAAGTGAAGTGACTGGCCACCTGCGTTGCACGCGCTCATCCCACATATGTGGAATGACGTATCTCAGTTGCTGTTACCATACAAGTTTTACGCTGTATTATATGGGAAACGAATATCTCATCCAAAGACCAATGATAGGTATAATGTTATCTGATGATAGTCATTAGATGTCATTCCATTTGCACATTTTGGCCTGGCTGATTGAATTTGAATGCTCAACATGTAGATGACGTTATTGGTTTAGAACAAGAAAACTGATTGACGATGGACAACAAAGAGCTGACTCCACCCTTATATCGTCTGATTTAACTTGTAAATAGCAAATTCTATATTGGTTTTATGAGATAAAAGCTTCAATTATTGCCTTCCCGATGTGTGTGAAAATGACGATAGCAAATTAAAGCGGGAGCAAAGAGAACATTTGTCGGATGAATTCCCTCCTGAGTCTTGTCTTGAGTGGAACCTTTAAACCTTTCTGTAGTTGAACACTTACTGAAATTTGATTACCACTGGTTCATGTAATACGATTATATCGAGCAATTTCCTTGAAATCAATCGCTCTTTCGTAAATTGGAAAAAACCTCCGCTCATGGAAACTTGACTGTGGACTGTACCTCATTGATTAAAGCTTAGGGGAGAAGTGATAAGCCATCAGTTCAAATTACAAACAAGGAAGCTGACACGAACCATAATAAAAAAAAAACATGAAAATTATCTGTGAAATGAAAGGTTGTTTTGGGACAGTGCTAGCTCTTTAATTTAGATTTGCCTTTTAGACGAAGATATTAGTTGATCATTTTTTTGTGAAGATTAAATGTAAGATGACCCAAGATATCAGGCGAGTTGTATGGTACATGTATGGAATTTCTTTGGACATGTTGAAAGCTGAAAGTATTGAAATTATAAAATGTAAATCATGAGCAGATTAAATCAAGATTGGGAACATTTCCTATTGGAGCCCGAAGTGTGAGCCCAAATGTGAACCGTATATTGACTGTATGAAGGTGGTGTTGAGATTTTGCGAAATTGAAGAAATATTGAAGATTTGCTCTTCGCCACGATGTGCATGGTGTGCTACCATATTGCATCACCAGATTGACATTATAAAGGCAGCACAAGTTTATTCAGGTAAAACATAAAAACCTGATTTAGACAGGCATTATGCGACCTTTTATCCAGGGCAATTTTGTCCATATGTCCATAAATGATCATACAAATTCCTGTCTTAGTAGTTCCGTGGTTCTGTCAACACATTGCATAACTTGGGTGTCTGTATCAAATTCTAACCACTTGTGATTTTCTGCCATTGTGGCCTGAATGTCTGATGTCCTTTCCCCTTTTCACATAATTGGTCACTCTCTGCCGTTATCATTCTCAGAAAAGCCCCATGGGGCTTCCGGGGATTGACCTGGGATGTCGTTGTGCACACCACAGGTCATGGTAAGAATAGGCCTCAGCTCCTCAGACATCTTGTCATAAGAGCCGACTAACTGAGGCACCTGTGGGGTTCCCGGGTGTAAAAAGGAATAGGACCCAACCCGTGTGGTTCCCGGGTGTGAAAAGAAATAGGACCCAAAGTCGTGATATGACTGAAATATAGTTGAAAGCAACGTTAAATCATATTTACTCACTCACTCATTCTCAGAAAGCCTTATTGGGCGGATTCACCCCATGGAGGAATTCAACAATAAGGGAAGCAACAGGCATGTTTTTGAATACACACTTCTGTTTTGTTACCCGTCAGCCCACTGGGGCTCAGGGGTATTGGTGTCATCCCGATCGTTGGTCTGTCTTTTTCCCCCGGACTCCATATTTTGAGAACTACTGAAAGCAGGCCAACGAAACTTCTGTCCAATATAGAATGTTATCTGTAGATGTGCCTTTTGTATGTTTTGTTGGGCAAGTCCTCCTATCTGTCTGTCGGTCCACTTTTCTGTCCATCTGTATCATGGTTTAATTCCAACATTATCTATTATGGGCCTTCTTGTGGTATATTTCTAAAATCTAGTGGTGGTCAAATCATTTACATAATAATTTTCCTGTATTTAAAAATGTTTTCTTTCCATTCTACTTCCAAAATATTCATGGAATGTTGCCAGCGTTTCCCTGATCTACTTAAATCAACTATTACATGCACCAAAACATTTGCTGCAGGGTTGTGGACAAGGGGAGATAATCACATAGTTGTAATGTGCTGGAAAATTTAGTGCATGTTTAAATCTACTGTTTAATTCTCTGCAACCTTTTCTTCTCGTGAATTACCATTTACCAATTACTCAGTTGGCTTTAATTATGCTTCAGTTGTAATTTGTGAAATTTCCATGCCTTGAAAACACTTATAGTGGTTTGATATCCATTTGTGCCACTATCAGCAGAGCACCTTACAGATCTAAGTTTATAGAACACAGAGTCAGAGGCTTTATTTTTGAATGATACACTTAATAAAGCCAATGTTACTTGCTATATCTTCTGAATAAGTGTATGAAATAACTTTAAGATGTATTAGGTGTGCATGAGATGAATCTATCCAACTTGATAATGAAAGTAATTGTATTACAACAACAATAGATTGTATTAAAACAACAACACAGCCCTCACCACCCGATAAATGAAAGCTATTCTATGAAAATGATGAACAATATGAGAACAGTATAGCATTCTTTTTTGGATTTGCACAAAAAGCCCCAGCGAACAGGAAAAAAAACCAGGACGAAAGCCCCTTCCGACATTTAGTTTCAGGTCGGGGCAATAAGATCACAGCTTTACATATTTTTTCCTACAGATTTGTGGATACCTTGTCAATTTTTTTATATTTATTTATTGAACTTTGATATTAGAGGGCAGTGACAGTGACTCGCCCACGTCCACGTTAACTCTCGATAAATTATGAAAATGTTCCTTAAATTTGCTTTAAAACTGACAATGGAACAGGAGGGATAAAAGTCTTGGGGAATGTCATTCATAATATAGTAAATTCTGTTAAAAAATGAATGACGAATGGTTTCCGTACGGAATCGCGGCATTTTGAGTGGGAGCCGTTCCACGTCTCTGAAAGTTAAAAATTTGTAGAGATCAACGTCGAATTCACCCGCATTACACTTTGCCATGAAAATAGTATCGTTCAGTTCCCTGCGATATGAAAGAGGTAATAGGTTCAATTTAATGAGCCTTTCTTTATAGCTGAGCTCAGAACAATTTTGATAGCCCGACACGAATTTAGATGCTCTTCTCTGGACACCTTCGATATGAAGTAGACATTTTTTAGTAGGTATACATGTACATGATTGTGTAGAATATTCAACATTGCTTCTGACAAAGGCAATATACAGACATCTTTTAGCTTTAACTGATAGGTTGTCTCCACATGTTCTCTTCAGGAGTCCCAGCATTCTATTTGCCTTGGTTACTGCAATGTTTGTATGCTCTGACCACAATAAGTCAGATGATATTATCACACCAAGGTCTTTCATTGTATTGACAATTTCTAGTCTGGTACCATTCAAGAAATAATCAGCCATAATTGGCTTACGTTTTCTCGTGACTCTCAATAATTTGCACTTGTCAACATTGAATTTCATTTCCCATTTTAGACTCCAATAATATAGATTAGTTATGTCTGCTTGAAAAACTACTGAATCATTTATGTTGTTGATAGTTCTCATGCATTTAGCATCATCTGCAAAAAGAGCAAAGGTAGAAAGCTCAATGATGCATTCGGGCATATGGTTAATATAGATGAGGAACATTAAGGGGCCTAGAGTAGAACCTTGTGGTACCCCAGAAATGACATCCTCCCAATTTGACTGTGTACATTCTATTACTACATGCTGTTTACGATTTGATAGGTACCCAACACTCCATTGTAATAATCCTCCACTGAAACCAAACATTTGGAGTTGTAGTAGTTGTGTAGTAAAA
This sequence comes from Hanleya hanleyi, assembly GCA_036873755.1. NCBI lineage: Eukaryota > Metazoa > Mollusca > Polyplacophora > Lepidopleurida > Hanleyidae > Hanleya > Hanleya hanleyi. The sequence continues at coordinate 36,036 of JAVTVY010009685.1, forward strand.
GATCGTGTGGGACAGAGTCGAAGGCCTTGGAAAAATCAAGGTAAAGGATATCGACTTGTCCCGAATTGTCGATTACCTGACCTACAGCATGTAAAATTTGCATGAGTTGTGTTGTCGTCGAACGGCCTTTGACAAACCCATGTTGTAATTTGAATAACATTGATTTAATGCACGGATAAATTTGATTAAATATACACCGCTCCAATACCTTGCTACATATGTATAGAAGTGATACTGGCCGGTAGTTCTGCACATTTGCCTTGTCTCCTTTTTTGTGGACAGGCATCACATTTGCATGCAGCCATTCATCAGGTAGATAGCCAGACTTCAATGATTTATTGAATAGGGAGGTCAGTGATATACCCCTGTACATAGTAGGGGGATGTACTGGATTCCGATTGTCCATGTGTCAGTGCATCCATCCATTCGTCTGTCTGTCAATCTGAAATTCGTTTCCGGGCAATTTGGTATACATATATCATGCCATGACGCATCGCCTGGGATTGCATTTCGACTACTTTTGCCAACAGGTGACCCCACTTGGTGGTAAAATCCTCTCTGCATTTGCAGGCAATAACTTCAGAACCTCTCATCGGATTCATTTCAAATTTGGTATGTATATACCATGCCATGAGATATCGCTTGGAATTGTTTGGGTCCCCTTTTGCCTATAGTTGGCACTACCTGATGGCAAATTTTTTTTTTCTAGGCAATAACTTGAACCGTTCACCTTCTCAAAGTTGGTATGAATATAACATGACATGTCACTGGGGATTGCGTTTCACCCACTTTCGCTAACAGGTGGTGCCACCTGGTGGTGAAATCTGAAATTGATTTTCAGGAGATATGAGAACCGCTCATCGGATTTATTTTCAAATTTGGTATTTATATACCATGCCATGAGATGTCCCTGTGGATTGTGTTTTGCCCACTTGCGCTTACAGGTGGCAACCTGGCGGCAAAATCTTAATCTGGTTTCCAGACAATAACTTGAGAACTGCTTATCGCAATCTTTGGTATTCAGATACCATGCCATGAGATGCTTGTGATTGCTTGTTGCCCACTTGCGCCTACATTTCATGACTCCTGGTGTGAAAATCTAAATTTTGTTTCTGGGCAATAACTTGAGCATTCCTTGTCGGATTCTTGTCAAATTTGATATGCAGATTCCCTGCCATGAGTTGTGGCGTGGGTTTGCATTTCGCCCGCCAGAACTCTCTGCTATGCATCCAAACTCCTACACCCATAAAAACATCTTGGTCTGGATTTTAAGGGGCTGAGGGGTTGTAGCACCTCTGGTGCCTCAAGTTGGGTGTTGCAATCAGATGCTGTTGCCAGTCACAGTTTATAGCCATGTAGCACTTTATTGACCAAATCGGCGATATTTCGTAGTCAAACAAAAAAAAGTTTCCAATCCGGAATTAACAACAAGGTTCAAGCCTGATTAAAATGGATTAGTTGAGAATACAACAGAACATTTTCATTTTCACCAGCCAGTTGGACTGAGCCGAGCTACTGGGCGAATTAACGCCTGAAACTGCAGACCTTATTACACACAATTCTTTTCAAGTATAATCTTATCAATGACAGGAGAGAGTCGGTAAACATAGTAAAGTTTATTTTTTCATTGATAGCTAGGCTTTGCTCTAAGTAACGCAAGTACTTCTTTAAAAGCATTTCTTGACCAAAATCTTGAGGTTGATTAAATGTCACTGGAGGTAATTGAATCAATACAACTTCACATCAGTAACATTATCGTTACAGACTAATGCAGGCATTCTGAACCAAAATCTTCTTCAGACACATTAATCAATCCCTTAAGTTCTTACAGGCATTCACCACTAAATTTGTTGGCAAAACATTAAGTCAGACGTGTCCTGAGGCTGTGTTGTGTCAGGGTACTCCCGTTTCCTGGCTCAATGCATTGAAATAGTGTAAATCCCATGTAATCGAAACTTCGTTTGGATTTTTCAGCGGTTTAAAGCTACATGTGTAGGGTTGTTTTCTCACTGTCACGTTTCACAAATATGGAATTAGCTTGCAAAGTAAATAAGAGTCTGTACGTGTTTTGTTATTGTTATTTTTCCATTCTATGGTGGCCGTGACTCAAACGCTAAGTCATGTTGAAAACACACCTGAACTGTATGTTAATACGGAACTTGTGCTGAAGTACATTATCAATACCTATGTTTTAACATGTTCAAATCACACCTGGTATTGGGCTGAAAACAAAAAGCTGGTGAATTGTCTTGTGTTTCTATCACGATGCTATATTCTTCAGATGTGGCTTCCACAAAAATGAATCTTGGCCGGAAGTCAATACAAAATCATCTCTTGGCAGGAAGTAGTTTGAACATGTTAAAGGAGCTCTGACATCAGCAGCTGATCATAATTAAAGAATGAAAATACTGATAATGTTTACTTAACATGCCAACTCACAAAGAATCTATATACTTTATAGTTAGCAGAACAGATGGAGAAGAATCACTTATAATCTGTACTGGCTAGTCCTCCATCCTTTCTACCAGAGTTTGTCTTAATCACATTTGACAATGTAATTGACATTGTCTTATTGGATCAATGGAGTTTTCCACAAACAACAGTGCATGATGGGATATCTTCTAGTTTTAAAGTATTTAATTGGTCCATTCAAATTTTCAAATAAAAATCCAGCATTTTCATTGGCTTCTGGAGAAAATTGGAAAAACATCCAAGTTTCTGTTAAGGTTCATGCTCAGATGTCAGTATGGTCATATTTCATTGGCATAAAAAAAAAAATCAAAAGTGACAGCTTGGCAGTTAATAAAATATTTGTTGCGTCCCCAATTTATTAACCCGCAGGCAAATTTTGCCGAGTTCATGTTCCATATGCAATTAAGTTAGAATGGACCAGAAATTTGTTGAAGATGACTGGCCTTGATCAATATTTCCAAGATCAAATTACTTGATTTGATTATGAGCTTTATAGAAGAGTATATTTAGAGCTAAGAATTCTGTCACGATCTACCAGAACCTCAGCGCAAAATGTATTTATAGCCGAGGGGTTTTGGAGCCCATTGGGCTATTTTTGTATAACAGCATATGGCAGGCCTCGCTTTTCATTCATATTCAGGCGTATGCATATGGATGCCCATAAACTTTGTCGACTTGTATCTGTGCGGGTATCCAGTTTAGCACATAATTTTAAAATAATGAAAATTTATAGCCATAAATTCATTTGATTATTGTAGTTAGTGGTTAACTTGTCTTCTAGTTAGCAGGTTGCATAATTCATGCAACTAGAATATAGGTGAAACAACTTGTGCCTACTTCCTTGTTATTTGTTTGACGGGTATCCAAATGTGTATGTACTGGTACATCTGATTTATGGGTATCTTTACAAATATTGCATACCCGTCAAAAAGCAAGGCCTGTATGGGGGACTGCAGCTAGACTTTGACATCACACCCCATCCTCTCCCTGGCATCTGTAATTGCATGTATTCTCGGACTGTATCTATATAATCATGATAGTCAGCCCTCTCATGTCCGAGTAAAACAATTCCTCCATTTCAGGTTGTAGACATGTCCTACTACATCATCATCTTGTTGATCGTCCTGATGAGTTTTGGCATTGTCCGCCAGTCCATTCACTTCCCAAACGAGGAGCCATCCTGGCATATCGTCAGAAACATGTTTTTCTACCCATACTGGATGATCTACGGAGAACTGTTTGCTGACGAAATTGACCGTAAGTACAACTTCGTAAGTACAACTTGAACTTTGCCAGGAAGAGTCTCGGTGCTCTAAGTAAGGTGGAAGCTTCTTATAAGGAATTAATTCAACAGTTCACATTCTCCACTCTATCTTAATACACCATTATTAGAGTCAGGGTGGCGCCACAGTCGTTCACGCTTATTATGCATTCTGTGCTAGCATCGGATCCGAAATTCAGTACCGGTACTATCGTAATATCCATTAACTGCTAGCGTCAGATCCGACATTCAATAATATCATCAGATCCGATAATCAATACTAGCATCAGATCCGACATTAGATACTAGTGTCAGATCCGACATTCAATACTAGAGTTGGATCCGACATTCAATACTAGAGTTGGATCCGAATTTCAGTACTATCGTCATATTCGACATTCAGTACTAACGTCATATTCGACATTCAGTACTAACGTCGGATCTGATATTGAGTAGCCAGCAGGCTATTACAATAATACAGAATTCCCGTGTTCATATTGGAAAGACCTTTATGAAACTATACTAGCACCAAACTCCTGGACAAAAGTTTAAAATATATTATCATTTATAAGCTTATTTCCTGAAGAGCGCAGCCTTCAATCATGTTATCAAGACATTGTGATGTTCATATCATCAAATCTTGTAGCTGCATCATTGATCAGTATTCTTTAACCATTATGATTTTCCCAAGTATTATCTAGTGTATATTGCATCTCAGTCACTCCTCGATCATGATTGGTCATTATCATATGAATACCAGGAATATCATACACGGCCCATATCCCCGGGTTGAGCAGTACCACATCGTGTGGACATCCATGGAAGTGATGGTCTGATGTCCAGTCACAATCAAGGAAAGATAAGTGATGGCAGTTTCCAAATCGGAATTCAGCTGGGCTTGGAGGTATCAAGCCCAGCTTGTCGTTGCCATGTACGTACGTCCGTCCGTCCGTCCGTCCTAGTGTCCGTCCGTCAACATGTTCTTGTCCGCTGAATATCTGCAGATCTATGAAGTCGGGCCTGACCAAACTTTGATGAGAGCTTCCTGAATGTTGACTGATGAAATGATTAGATTTTCAGATGGCTATGATGATTTCATGATTTTTAATTTTTTTTTTTATTATTTATTGATGGCTCGGCTTTTGCACTGTTATCTATGCCCATCAACATGTTCTTGTCCGCTGAATATCTGCAGATCTATCAAGTCGGGCCTGACAAAACTTTGGTAAGAGCTTCCTGAATGTTGACTGATGAAATGATTAGATTTTCAGATGGCTGTGATGATTTCATGATTTTTAATTTTTTTTTTTATTATTTATTGATGGCTTAGCTTTTGCACTTTTATCTATGCCCATCGGGAACCCTTGGTTGCATGTTTCAGTGTGAATTTTGAAGGTTCCCTGATACAAGAAAGCCTGGTCCATTTAAGATTCTCATTGAATGAAGGACAACATTTTTCTTCAATTTTGCTATTAAATCATTCTATTCTACATCATATGATTTATCCTAAAACTTTTGCATGAACCATATTTGTGTCCACACATTTAACTGGTACAACATAATGCTTCAATTTTTGTCACCAAACATGTTACTGTACCTTGGAAATTATTTAAAACGAGTGATTAGGAGAACTCATTTTTAGCCTGACTCTGGGCAATTTTGAACCAGTTTGCATACCTGGAGCTTATGCCCCCCCCCCCCAATAATGATAAGGGTGGGCCTGTGTCAATCAGTGTGTTTACTTGTTATCACACTTGTGCAATGCATAAATTGCCACTAACAGAGCTACACTTTCTTGCATGCTGTAATCCCAGCACACCACTCACGTGAAACCGAAGTCTGTTATATACGGTATCCAGGGATTTTTTGCAGGTTCTGATCCCAAACTCCCAGTTCCTTTTTATAATTCATTATTGGGGGTCCAATTTTTTAAAGTGAATTTCGGCGCAAAGAGCCTGTGATCAATCACAAAACAGAGGTTTATTAACATGAAATTTAATACCCAGCTATGCAATCAGATCGATATTGAGGCTCCCAGAAGCTTTTTCTAGGAGTATTTCCTTCAGAAATCCTTTCAAATGGAACAACAACACTTTCGTTTTTTGTTTCATTTGAGTTTTGGGCACCCATATGTTTTCTGAAACTAAATTGGCTCTAGATGCAGCCCTGATCCTACTTGACTAAAAAAAAGCAGGCTGAGGGGTCCACGCACCTTTTAGGTGCTTGCCTGCAATTCATGTTAAAGCTTCCAGCAGACAAACATGCTCCTGATATAGAGACACTTGTTATTTCTATCATTATCCACCCTATATAAAATGTAAAAAGCAGGATCTAAAGCCTTTGCATTTCACATTAATGAGTGACAGATTTTGTAACCTTACAGCCTTTACCCGGACAGGTTCATCCTGTGACACAGATTATGTTTTGATTCCGTTCTCAAGAATTGTCTCCATGGCAACTAGATACACAAACTTGAGAAATTGTACACCATGAGAAACCTTGACAAAGCTCATAGAATTGACTTTTGTGACCAATCCAACTGTATGCCTTGCTGAAATAACTGCATTGTTATAATGTACCTGTATTCAACTTAATCATTTAATTATCGTGCCAGGAATATTATCATGTCATGTATGTATAGATGAGAGCCAGGTAATACTGAAGGTCATGGATGAAAAACGGAGGCAATTTTGTCGATGTCAGGACAGAAGGCTTTAGCGCAGGGTGGTCAGACTGATGGATTGTAAACATGGGGAGTAGTATGAATGAAGCTAATTGTGCTCCCGATTTCGAGATATATAGACTGGTAATGAACTGAAAAAGCAGTAACTATGTAGAGGGATGACTGCTGTAAATGATTGAGAAGCCAGCTTAGTGCATCTGTCATCCAATGCAAGATATATATATTTTCTCGCACAAATGACCTCCTATATCTGCAGAGAATGTTAATTTTCAATGCCCTTCTAAAATGATGCTGCAATTGTCATATCTTGATGTCGTAACTTGTCATACATATTATTGGCATTCTAAACACACCGACAGACACACAGTGTTCTACAGTGACATCTCAATCCAAATGCATCAAATCGTATGAATGTGTTGCTATGTTTGCAGATGTACAATAGCACACCCAATCTGGTTCAAATGTTTACAGCTGGGGGATTCAGCTGAAGAGATTGTCACAGCTAGGAATCACGTTTACATCACCAGTACCTGTACTCCACTGTGAAAGTGTTAACAAATAATAAGATAGTTACTAGCTGCTGTTAGACACTGTACTATGATTCAGGGATGTTCTGGTGAACCGCTGAACTAGGTTGCCTAGATGTTACACAAAATTAATTTAACCTAGGGGATCCAAATGGGTTACCTAAAACCATGGTCTCTGAATGTGCATATCCCATACAGGTTAACCTGAGAACAGTTATGGTAACCCAAATGGATTAGGCCAGACCAATTTTTAATCTTGGATAGCGGGCCCGCCGACTTAGAAAACGCCAAAAGTGGAAGAAAAAAAATAAATCGAAAATCAGCATTTTTTATTTTTTTTCAGCCGCCGAAATCGTGAATTTGTGGCCTGGGCAGATAAAAAAAATAAAATACAGCAATATTCATCAACCAATTTATTTCGTTTCGAACATCTAGAACTAAATTTGCCATAAAACGCCAAAGAAAACAAACCGAATAGAAAATGGTCCCGTCCATGCCGCCATCGTCAGTGTAAAAATCAATCACATGGCAGGGCATATAATCTACCTATGTTCCAGGGGCCGATATTCGGCCCCGCTCCCCAAGCCTCTTTTCCCAATTTGCAGGATTAAATTTCCCAATTGTAGTCAAAATTCTCAAACATTCCAAGTCTCAATTGAAGTTTCAGGTGTAGGTTTTCGGAGTCCGAAAAAAGCAAATTTGTTTTCGAAAAGTGTCTGACCAAATCGAACACTTACTGTGTTGAGGAATTTCACTAATTTAGCCCTTGCTAGGCATGTAGAAAGTGATGTGCCCTCCTGAGGCAGATTGTTGTATACTTTATTGTCCAAATAATTCGCCAGCAGACACTTGAAAAGAAATAATACTTTCACTTTCAAGACGTCGCGAGTCAGTCATGTTGGTTCAGTGTTACAGAAATTGGACTGGAGCCTTCTGATTGGTTGAAATTCTACTCAGGGTTGACTAAGGGACACAACTCTTGTAAGTCTATAGTACTGATACCCTCAGAGCTATATAACATACACCATGACACTGTAGCTTTAATTTGTGAATGTAAAACTTAACTTTACTTGATGCTTTCTGTCTAGAATATGTTGAAGGGTGCCTAAAGTGTTCATTCACACATATTGAAGCATTAAATAAATATTTTAACATTATACAATTCTCACATTAAACTATATAATTTGTAAATACTCTATTGAAAATTTGCCAAATTCCCATTTTAGAAAAAAAAATCATTGTGTTCAGTGATGATTAACCCCATCCTCCGGAGGAGGAGGGGGTTATTGGAATCGTCCTTGGCTATGGGGACCTCAGAAAGCTTTGTACATCAGAAGCGGGAAAACTAGAAAGAGTTAGGCTGTGAAACTTGCCTAGTTGGTCACAATTGTAATGTTGTGAGTCTGTATAGTTTTTGGGCGATGGCAGATGAGAATTGATACGTTTTTTTGCCAAGAAATGATCGAAATTTGAAGGGTAATTTTTACACGGAATGTGGCTGTTGTTGTTGTTGCACGTTAAGAGATTGATGGATTAACCCGGATGTTCCTACTGTACAGATATACCCCGGGTATTTGCGGTGCGCTCAGTCTCTGCACAGAGGTGACGATGGTAATCAAAGTGTTAGCTATACTCGCATCTCTTGAGCAGGAGATTGCCTGTTTTTGCGACAAGCGTAAAGTGTGCCGTTATTCCAGCATGGCGATGAGAAATAAAAATCAAAGTACTTAAAGTACTGATGTCGGGTTTACTTGCATCAGAAGGGTTTATTAGTCCCATATTTGTGATCATTTAAGGGAGAAAATCGTCCTCAAGCTGTTCGGTTTGTAGGGCCAACCTTTCACTTTTATCAAAAGGATATGAAATGGATCATTTTGTTCAGCCTACATGCTGAATTATAAGACACGAAATAATGAAGGGCTGCAGATGCACGAAAACGGATTTATGGCGCACCAAAGTTGGTACATTGGCTTATTTTCTTATTTTTATGCACTATTAAAGCTTATTCGATGCAGATTTTCTTTTGTTACAAAAATAGGACACCTTTAACCAAAACCAATTTTAGCTATTTTAAACAACAAATAATTCTGAAATAGTCAGTCTAAATATGATTTTGGTTGAAGGTGTCATAAATTTGCAACAAGAGAAAATGTCGACTGCAAATGCACCGAAACATGCTAAATAAGCCAATGCGGCAGGTCTGAACCACTGTAAGTCTCGTCGTGTTTATCTGTGGGCCTCGATTTATTCTTTATCTGATCGATTCTTTACACTATTAGATTATTATCACCAAGTATGTAGACTAAAAGAAATAGTCAACTTGGCGCTTTTCAGACAAAAATTAGCCCCACCAGCTGTGTGTATCAAAAACGTGTTGAGGACAATTCCCTATAGTGAACACCACGTTGGCTCTGTGATCTTACAACAAAACTTCCATGGATTCCGTGCCGAATGACTACCCTTGCCGCCGTAACAAATATGATACCGGATAAAATAAATTGGAAAGGCAAATTCAATAGAAATTGGAAAGATAAAATTTACTGGGATAATGTCCCAATTATCACATTCAATGCACAAGCTACCGTGCATTGCAAATGTGTATATGAATGCTGTTAGGGGCATGAATGCTGTAAGGGGCATCAAATGAGAACAGTCTCCGGGCAGGAGATCAAAACTACACATGTGCAGAAGAAAAAAGAAAAACCGAAGAGTGATACTAATGTAGGGTTTACCCTTGGTAAACCCGACAAAAACGTTCCAGATCAGAATGGAAAACTCACCAACGTTTACGCTTTAGTTTACCTGATAATTTTTACCAGGGCAACATTAAACATATTTTCCATCAACTTTGGAAGAAAGATACGGAGTTTTTGGCTTGAAAATGGCACAAGCCGAAGTGCGTCGGCGGACACGGCAAGTGAACTCCTATTTTTCCATGAACGAAGTCGGCAACTGACAGTCAAAATCTACACCATTTCTCCGCTAAAAAATATCAGTTTGCCGATTTTGTATTATTATGATTACATTGAAATAAGGAGTTGAAATGAACCCCGAAGATTCAAGCAAACTTATTTATAAAATTATGAGGTAAATGTTTTGTTCTTCGACAAATCGCGTGTTCAAAGGCTTCTTTTTTCTTGTATCAAACAGCTCAAATGAGAGGGATTAAACGTTGTGCTCAAGTTAGGAGGTTCCCAAATTAGAGAGCAAAAAAATAAATAAATAAAAAATATTAATAAAAGTTTGTTTCTTAATTTGTTTTTATGATAATCAATGTTCAGTTATGTTGATTCCTCAATGAGTAAGTATGATTTTTGATTCAAAAGCCTACCTATTTTGCCAGAATTCGTGGAATTTGAATATTTTTGCTAATTTTGGCACATTTCCCCGCCTAAAGAAATTTTACTGTGTCGAATAGAGGGACAATCAGGACTACACTTGAGCAACACTGGACATGGGGCAGGGGCACTGGACATCAGAATAAAATGTATTTCCCCAAAAAAAAAAATTTTGACCCTACCTACATATACTCAAATTTTTCCTAGACTGTATTAGAAAACAGACATATTTTTTTTTGGTTACAGTTATCACTTCGTGATCAAGAAATTTACTGAAAATGTTCAGGGAAATGCTATTTAAATTCCGTTCTGTTGCGCAGGAAATGTAGCTTGATTATTAATTTTTCTATGCTGTGCACTGTTGACAATTGCACTGTCTTCATTCGGTCCATGATCCATTCGCAACAAATTCTATGCAAACCATGCCATTTAGTCTGCCACTCTGAGAGCATGTCCAATGATGTCCAAGGTACTATTTCGGCATACACATGTGAGGAACAAATCCCAGATCTATTTTTTACCAATTACAAAATAGGATGGGGTTTTCGAAGTCCACGAGTTCTAGTTTTTCTTGCAATATTCAGGTATAAATTATTCTGCTTCATCTTAATTTCATGTATCAATGCAGGTATCAATGCATTCAAGTTAGAAATGAAGCTATGAATTGACAAATTCAATTGGACAATACGGTACAGAAGTCCAGAAATTAATTTTAACACCACTAAATTTCATTCAACACAACTCATTTTCTCAGTAAAGAAATTCAATTCACTGATTTGATATTACAACTAGATTTTGATAGCATTTTTCCAAGATGCAAGCATTCACTGCCAGTTTTGCGACAAAAGTTGAAATTCCAAGTTGGAATAAAGCTGCAATTTTTCCCAAAATTAGCTTGTTTCGTGCTTCAATTTCCCAAACCAGTTGCCAGCAGGCCCCTTCCCAAAAACTGTGGATTATGCCCTGCATGGGGAACATATATGTTGGGGAGCAGTGGTTGTCCTCAGTGTTGGCTGAAATCAGATGTAAGGACAAAGCCAGGACACGCAGTGGCCAGTTGTCAAAGGCAGCCATGATCATGTGACAGTGATTATCACTGTGGCTATATGAGCATGGCAGCGTTTGGCGGTCTTGATGCTGATTGGTTCACTTGTCCCTACATCGGTGGTAAACAAGATGGCTGTGAATTTAGCCAGTAAGTAGACTCCAATAATTCCTGTGTGAGAGTATTGATCTAGTCACAGTACATATTCTCAATACTCATTCTCACTCTCTGGACATGATTATTTGTAACATTGGTCTAGTCACGTTCTTGGTCTAGTCATGGTGTGAAACCACAGTATTATATGAATAAAGAATACAGTTCAAGAATTATATCCACACTTCATTTTATTGAATCTTCATACATCAATTTTCATATGAAAATGAAGTCATTCCTGTTATGTCTTACTTTGGCAGGGCTTTTTTTTTTTTTCCTCCCTCCTACTTAGCATTTTCATCCCAGTGGCCCGCTATCCAAGATTAAAAATTGGTCTGGCCTTATCATGGAAAATATTACATAACACCCTTGTAATAAAAACGTTAACCTACCTTATCTGCATCGAGTTCAGTATTGGAATTCTCTCAAGTTCTTTGATACGGCATTCGTTTGCCTATCATGCCTTTGCAGCACATTTGAACATCACATCTCTACATCTGTAGGCTACATGTATGTTGTCATTCTGTAACATGTTTAAGACAGTCCGTGACATTCTATTACAATTTGGGATTGTTCAGAGTTTATATAGCATCCATCTCTGAAGTCGCCAGGTGTGGTGATCAAGTGATCCTTGATAACAGATAATATATTAGGTGTACTTGGTCTGTCGATCAACATCCTGTTTTATTATGTCTCCCCCAACTATGTTGGGGGGAGACATCTAGTGTTTGTGCTGTCTGTCTGTCTGTCCGTCTGGATGGATGTCTGTCCGTCCCCTTGCCTTGTCTGCAAGATATCTTGAGAACTACTGGATGGAATTTCACCAAACTTGGATGGAAGCTTCATTGGGATAGCCCCCTCATTTGATTAGGGTTTGGTGTATGTGCGTGCATTCATCTGTGTCCGGTGTCCGTCCGTCCATCTACTTGTACATGTATATACAGGCCTTGTCTGCAAGATATCTTGAGAACTACTGGACGGAATTTCACCCCACTTGGATGGAAGCTTTAGTGGGATAGCCCCTCATTTGATTAGATTTTGGTGTGTGTGCGTGCATTCATCCATGTCCGGTGTCCGCCCGTCCGTCCATCTACTTGTACATGTATATACAGGGCTTGTCTGCAAGATATCTGGAGAACTACTGGATGGAATTTCACCAAACTTGGATGGAAGCTTCATTGAGATAGCCCCCTCATTTGATTAGGTTTTGGTGTATGTGGTTTCATTCATCCGTGTCCGGTGTCCGTCCATCTACTTATACATGTATATACAGGGCTTGTCTGCAAGATATCTGGAGAACTACTAGATGGAATTTCACCAAACTTGGATGAAAGCTTCATTGGGATAGCCCCCTCATTTGACTAGGTTTTGGTTTGTGTGCATGCGTTCATCCGTGTCCGGTATCTGTCCGTCCGTCCATCTACTTGTACATGTATATACAGGCCTTGTCTGCAAGATATCTTGAGAACTACTGAACGGAATTTCACCACACTTGGATGGAAACTTCAGTGGGATAGCCCCCCTCATTTGATTATGTTTTGGTGTGTGTGCGTGCATTCGTCCATGTCCGGTGTCTGTCCGTCCGTCCATCTACTTGTACATGTATATAAAAGGGCTTGTCTGCAAGATATCTGGAGAACTACTGGGAAGCTTCATTGGGATAGCCCCCTCATTTGATTAGGTTTTGGTGTATGTGCATGCATTCATCCGTGTCCGGTGTCCGTCTGTCCAT